>JAOEHV020030686.1:3310-17906 GCA_025447995.2 Isaurus tuberculatus | reverse complement strand
TACATACCAACAGGAAAATATTTACATTCTTTGTCACTGTCACTACAGTTCAGCTCCGCCGAATGTAAATACATTTTATGACCGGGACAAACGCTATAAAATGCAATACGTACGAAACTTTATCAAATGAACTCTTTATCATGACTCGAACATCACATTAAATGAACATTTTAAAAGACAATCGACTCTCTTTGTTTCAAAACCACGTCAGTACAAAACGGCATTGAAAATCACAGGAGTGAAGCCTGATGCGAGTCAATGGAATTTCATGCGGGTCACGGTACGGGTCACTGCATTTGCAAATTCAAAACAAAAGCAAATTCAAAACAAATCAAATGATTCATACCGCTTACCTTTGCTTAACAATAACAGAGTCTCCAGGGAGTCGGCGTCGACTGCCTTCTTTGTTTCTTTGGATTCTTTGCGCCAAACTTTACACAGCATCTTTAAAAATCAACAGCATAGAAAAGGCCAAATCGCCACACAAGACGCTTGTTTGTACAAGTAATTTATGTCAAATTACCATGAGGTGCGAAAATGTCACTTCTAGTTCTGTTCAATCGACTGAATGCCCCACTAAGCCCCCGCTTATTTCCCCGCCCCAAGGGCCAAGGAAATGAAACTTAGTGAAACCCCCGCATACCGGAGCCCTAAGAAATGGTTACAATTGGATGAACGTCCCTGCTTTCCCCCGCCTGTGCCCGGTGTGGGGGGGAGCGGGGATTTCAAATGACTGGTGCATAAGTACATTGTCAGAAGTGAGTTCACTGTTGGTGCACAGACGTGAAATATCCGTTATTTGCCCGGCGGTTTTTGAATACCCAACACCAGACCTCTCAAGTATTATTTTTTAAGCCCACAGTAGTTTTATCCAGCGTGCGACAATTTGTCAGCCTCGATTCAATGTCTTCTATACTTACAGTTCTCACTTTGTCTTTCCCGCTGCGAGTTTAACGTCAGTTTTTGAAGTCGAAGACATTCAACGTTCAAGATGTCTTTTTTCAATAACAAGGAAAGGTAAGATAAGAAGTATTTACATTACTTAGTTATCCGTTTAATGTATGAAATTTTAAAACTCTCTTTGTTGCGTGTTTCAGCATTTGAGCGTATTTGTTTCTATTTTGACTAACCACGCTTATCCAAAGTTAAATTATTATTAGAAATGAAAACGACTCTAGCGAAGAAAATGAGAATTTTTTATCTAATATAAAGAAATTCAGTTATAAATTATCTTTTGCATACTCTTCAAACTTCATATCTCTATTTGGGCAATCGCTATTCGTGCGGCGCAAATCCACTTGCCTTGCCTTCGCTATTTGTACGACAGCACAAAATTTTGCCACACTTCGGTGTTATTTTCAAATTTGACAAAAAAAATTATATTTTATTTTAGGTTTTGAAAACGCTTCCTTAGAGAAATGTTGATTCCGCTAACAATAAAAAGTCCACTCGCTTCAGTCAGGGCGAGCGAATCGGTGATACTCAAAAAGACATTTAACTCTTTAAAAGAGGTTTCTCGTATGGTCAAATTTCAATTTTATTTTCGTATGAGAACCTAAAAATTTTCCTAAATTTTGCTGAACACTCAAATTGACAAAAAAACAGCTATTATTTATTGATTTAGGTTTATAAAGCGTTCCTGGTGAGCGACGCGGCAAAGGCGACAGTTTTAAAAAAATGTTGCATTGAAATGTGGCCAAATTCAACTAGCTAATTACACAAGAGTTAAAAGATTAGATTTTTTTATATATAGGTTATGATATTTTACCAAAAACTAAAAAAAAAGAAGTTTTTTTTGTATTTCTGAGTGAAATTAATTAGGGAAAATTTCGGTATCCAAGGTCCCGGATGTGCGCGCCTTCTCCGTTTTTCCCGCCTCTTTATTTTTATTTAGTATTTATGTCGCTTTTTTCTTTTGCGAATGTTCTTCGAGGTTTAAGGGTTATTTTAGTGAGATTTTCAGGAGAAAACCAAACTGACAATAGAGAAAAGAAAACCGAGTATGATTTTCGAATCTTCAAGGAATATCTGGCAGTGACAAATGAGCAACGAGACGAAAAACAATACCCTTTCAGGGGCTTCAAAAAAACTCTTTGATTCATCTTGGCGATAAAAAAAATGTTGCAGTGTGTGAAACAGCTATTATTCGCTACTTAAACAGAAATATTTATGGGCCTTTGTTTCTTTCGACAGGGAAGCAGTGAAAGGTTCCATAGATATTTCTATTCTATAAAGGTACGTTTTAGTTTTCAGTTGTTTTCTTTGAAATTTATCGGTAAAATGAAATGCTCTAAAAAATTACAGTGTCATGGATAAACAGTATTGAGGTTTATCGATAAATTACGAAAGTTTAGACTTTTCTGCGAGTAGTCGCTACCTATCTATGAAAACTTTTTTCACAGTTTTTGAACCTCATTTCATTTTAATCTAACCTTTTAACCCTTCCTCCCAAAAAAGAATTAATAGAAATTAAAAAAAATTAATAAATTTATCTGAATTATTTTTTTTTCAAGAATAATGGATAATTATCATTTACTATTATTGTTATTATTACTATAATCACTTGAAATCTATTTTGTTAGCTGTCCATTTTTCTAAGTAGTTGGTTTGTTTTTAATTTATTCCTTTAATTTACATAATTCTCATTGTTTCATCAGCAGTATCAACAATTTTAATTATAGAAACATCACACCATTGGCAAGGTTCAAGCATTTTATTTAATTTCAGGGAGGGTGTGTGTATCAGATAATTAATTTTAAGATAAGATAAGCAGTGCTTGTGTGGGAATATAGCTGTCATCTCCATTTGCTGACATTTTATGAAATTAATCTTAAATTAAAATTGCCTGGGTTTTCTGGAGCTTAACACAAGCTTTCTAATCCATTAACACAAGCTCTTTGTCAGGTGAAGGGACTGATGTATTTTGGGGTGATGCCAGGTAGATTGGCGAAGATCCTTCTAGAAGAAACACACCTTGTCTCTTTGGTTGAACCTTTAATAAGAAAAAAATAATTACAATTATGAAACTGAGTTTATTTAACAATAGCAATAGGCAATCGATTGTTGTTCCATGTATAGATTATGCTAGCTTTAGTAAATGAATATGTATTTTAATTGTTATACTGTTCCAATAATAAGTTATAAAAATTGTGTTTAAGTGTCATGAAAAATTGTCATCATTGGCATTTAGGTTATTTATATTATACCTGCTTTGGCAAAATGTAATTTTTTTCCCATCCATTAATAATTTGTAAAGGTTATATTTGGACAGTAAATAATAGGTTTTAAAGGTTATGCCTGGCATGTTAAAATGTCAATATACTAATAAAGTTTAATTCTTCTGTTACTATTATTATCATTTAACTGTCACTATAAGTAGTCAACTAGTACTGTTAGTACCGACTGCTACTTCTATTACTACATATACTATTATTATTACTGCTTGTATTATCACTATTACTACTAAATAAATTACTGTTACTACCACATTTATTACTTTATTAATGTCATTATTAACATTTGTACTAGAATATACCTGTGATTGCCGTAAAGGCGTTGGTGTGTGGAACTGCTTGAACGCATGGCACTCACTAGCAGATCTAAAATACAGTATAAAACAGGTTAGTTTTGCTATATTACAATCTTTTACTCCCTTCTTTATTAAAGGAAAAAAGAGAAAAAATAATATGCTAGAAGTGGTTTTAGGAATTAGAGGTTGAAAAGACAAAAGGAAAGACCTTGCTAAGAAAATGGGCTTTTTTAAAAGGATGAAGCTTATTGGAATGTTTGTGAAAGCCATACTGCTTATGGTAATTATAATTAATAATGGTATAATCCAAAACTTTGTGGTGTGCAACTTTGTCAAAACCATGTTCATAAAAAATTATTTAAAAATCAAAAGATGTAACAGGGTGTAAGTCTTTAATTGCAAGGTACAAAGTTTTTAATCAATTTTTTGTTAATAAATTTAATACATTTTCAAAATCAATTTTTTCAATAGCTCTTTTTTGGCCAATCAAAGAATTCTGTTTATGCTGAACCAATGAAATTGCTGTAATCACTGGTGATTTCAAAATGGATCTAATTCAAACACTAAATCATTTACTTAACAAAACTATGTGACTTAAAAGCCTTACCTTGGTAGACGTTTCCTTAATGGTGAGTTAAGTTTCTGTAACCAAAGTGATAAAAAAAGTTTTAACTGAAAAACAGTTCATTTTACTTTTTTGTGTACACTACCTCAAGACCATTTCTAAATATTACTTTCTTTAAAAAAAAGAATATCTAATGAAGGAGTCATGAATGGCTAAAAGCAAGGATGCCATCTCTCTTCCTTGCTTTTGTCAATTGCTATTCACTGGGTGAAGAAAGGAAACTGGAATATCCTTTGGATAAATGGCTCATAAAGTCTACAAGACCTACACTTTACAAATGGTCTGGCATTCACATCAGTCAAACTAGAGGACCACCATGCAAGTGAAGACTAAAATAGTGGAATGGACAGGAAAGAAGATTGGAGTGAAGGGAGTATAGGAGATGGTAAAATGATAGAAATAGGAGGAATTGAGGTGGAAGATTTGGAGGACTTAACATATTTGGGATCAGTGGTGGATAAGGAGGGAGGAAGAGAAACAGATGTACAGGCAAGGCTAAGCAAGATACAAGTGGCATTCAAGCACCTTGACAAAAACTTTATTGTGCTTAGAAGGTGACATGAAATAATTTACTTACTTTCAAAGGAACTCTTGGTTTTGCCAAACGTGGACTCCTCCTAACTGAACTTATGACCCTTTGGGTTTGTTGCACACGATTAGGTAGTGATGATATGCTGGAGGTGGAGTGAGCTGAACTTTTACCTAATACAAGGACAGGATAAGCATCAACCTGAAATTGTCCATACTTTTATCTGCTATATAATTTTACAATTCATTGGGTATGAGAAATTAATTGTCATTTAAAAGTCATAACCCCTTTTTCCTCCCCCTTGCGCCTTATCCCCTTTATACCTTGCAGAATAAAAGGAAGGAACTTTCATCTTAGAGAGAGTTGGTGATAAATTCTGCCTGGGTTTTGGTCAGAAGCAGGATATATATAATAGGGTTTTTTTTAATGAGAGGTAAAGTAAGGCCAGACCAAATTAATATGTTGGGGCATGGATCCGTCCAACCCTCATTTTTCCCAAATGCAAAAAAAAAAAAAAAAGTGTGATCATTCAATTTTAATTTCAGTTTTTGGTTGTTCTGCTTGTTGATTTCTGTCTCACAGTATGCAATTAAAAACATTTTTAAAAATTAAATAGAAGCTAAATACCTTTATCAAGGATTTCATTAAGGATTTGACCAGGAGGGCATCAGGCTATGACAGCCGGGCAGGAAAAAAGCAAGGCATGAGATAGTAGCAGCACTAGGGCTTATAATGTTCTCTAAAATGTTGAAAACTGCTGGGCAAAGTTGTTTTCACAGCTGGTCAATATGCCTGGTGCCAAGCCCTTAATGAAAACAGGATCGAGTTGTACTTCTATGAAGGCAAAAATTTTATCAACTGCATTGCCCATGCCACGGTTGGTCAAGGACTAGGTATATATTAAATTATTAAATTTTCAACCTCAAATATTGCATTTTGCGCGTTCTGATTGGGTCACTCAATCTCAGTTATCAGCTCATATTCAGAGTTGACCATATATGGAAACTAACGGTGTTGTTTGCAAAGCTGAAAAATAGGCTCTGAATAAAATTTAGCTGTTATTTTTAAGTATCCAAGAGTTCAGAAAGCTCAAAAAAATTAATAAAACAATTATTCGATTCGCGCTTGTTGGATATGAGATTATTTATAGCCAACTTGGCACTACGCGCCTCTTTGGCTATTTACCATCTCATATCCAACGCGCGCTCTTGGAATAATTGTTAAATATTGTTTTGGTCAGCAACAGGGTATTTTTAAGATGTTTTGGCCAGGAATAGGTTAAATATAGAAATCAAAGAATTTGGGGGGGGGAACAAGGTTTATATAAAATATACTGTCAAAAGAAGCTGAAGATAAAAACAGTTTTCTCCTGAATAACTAGTATTATTAGTAACATGTATGTAATTATGTAATTAGTTAACCTAATGTGAATGGGCTGAAATTTGTTGAACAACAGCCAGGTTTGACCAAAGGACTTTGATTTGTTATGGTCCTGAATGTCTTCATTTCTATCTCTCCAAGATTTTCTGAAACATCTGAAGAAAAAGTTTGCTTCAGTGAAGAAGAGAGAAATCCCACCAACTGCTGGAACGTGGATGTATCTCCATCTGAGGAATATTGATTGGATATTGATCAGCTTTCTGTTATATTTGCATGGTTGTCATTATCACACAACTGTTGCATGGTCATTAAAAGAATGACAGAGCTTAAAAAATAATATTGTACTGCTACTTAAATGATATCAAGACTACTGAAATGAAAACTACAAAACTCCAACAATTAAAAAATAAAGACAACAACTTTTAACCTTAACGGTTTATTTCAAGTCATGTTATGCAATAATCAGTGTAAAATAATGTACAATGATTTGAGAAGTTGGTTTAAATAGCCTATAAGCAATTTACCATTATAATTACTATTTATTTACTATTAATAATTACTATTTACTATTATATAATGTTACATAAACTATATACGTTAACTATGATTTTTATGCATTGTTAAGACTACAATGCTCTCACAACTTGTACAGTTAAAATGTAACGTTTTTAACAGTTGTTATACCATGTCTTTTTTAAGAACCATAGAGTTCATCCAAGTTGTTTTATTATCAAATACTTATTATTTCATTACTAACTCTTAAAAGAAATGTATCTGACATAAGCTGTAATTATTTCTTTTGGTTATGACATAATTTACCATGACTACGTATAACTCATAAAAAAGTGTCTGACACAGTCTGTATTCATTTATTGATTTTTTATTTAAAATCATTATGCTATAATAACTATAACTTGTGAGAAAAAATGTGTGTGGCACAAGCTGTATTGATTCATCATTGTTTTATGGTTAAAATCATTATACCATGACTGTAATTTGCATAAATTAGAATGTATAATTATACAGAAGCTGTATTAATTTATTATAATTTTTTATATTCAAAATAATTGTACCATGACTGTAACTTGTAAGAAAAATGTATCTGAGCAGGGTGCAAAATTAAACATAAATTAGCCATCTCTTACCAGCTACTTTGCCAGTTGGCTGGTAAAAGTGTCTCGAAAATGCATTTAACTGGCCCAATACTAAATTTAGCACTTTTTAAAATCCCCAAAAAAACCAATTTGGGAATCAAAATATAATTTTATCCAGACTGACTGGCTGAAAATTTTCTTAATTTTGTGTTTGTTTATATATTCATTAATCATTTTTATGGTTGTCAAAATATACCACAACTGTAATGCAGAAGAAAAATGTATCTGACACAAGCTGTATTTATTTATTATAAATTATTTTTTATGGTTATCAATACACCATCACTGTAATGCAAAATAGGAAAAATGAACTGACACAAACTGTATTAAATTATTAATTATCTTTATAATAGTTATAATCACTATTCATTTAATACCATAACCAATATTCATAACAAAAACCACAGAGCTCACACAAGCTCTACTGCTATAATTATGGATATCTTAAAATTACACAATACCACCAGCAAAAGTGCATAATCATCTCAACCACCAAGCTATCAATATCAATTTCTTATCTCGATCATCATTGAAAAAAATCATTACTATCATGTTAACCATTGTAGAAATTTGTGAACACAATCATATATCATCACCTTGTTGTTCCTGAGATGATGAAGGTTGCTTTTTTCTTTGTTTTTGAGCTTGGGGGCTGTTTGTTTGTGTTCTCTTCTTCACTTTCTCTGCAAAAATTAGTAAAGATTTTGTTTATTGCCCCCACAAGGTTTTTGGCCAAGATGGCCAAAAACCGGAGGAGGCACCTTAGAAGCCCCCGCGTATAGAGAGAGTCTTGACAACAGAAACCTGGAAAAATCTCAGGTTTTGAGAACAGGGCTTGCAAAGGATTGCTGAAAAGTTTGCCAAGGACTACCAAGACCTTGCCAAAAAAAAGAAACTGCCTCAGTTTCCACTTTTGAGAATTATTCAAAATAACCAAATCTGTCCGATAACAAAAAAAAAAATGTTTGAAAACAAAAAACAGAAATTCCCTGTACAAAGCTTTACTTCAGAAAATATTTTGCACTCCAATTATAAAAAGGTGGGGGCAGCTTTAGTCATATATATTACTAGTTAAGTTTTTAATCAGAGGCTATGAAAGAAGCTTGTGTAGATGAATTGTGTAAATTGTGTATCAAAAAGGGAAAAACTAAAAAAAATATCTGTTAGCTATCAACATTGGGGGGCATCATAAAATCGATTTGGTACCTAGACAGTAGGAATATCTTCATCTCATCATCAATAAATAACACTTGTCAAAACATTTTGTCTTAAAGTTAGAGACCAGCAGTTTGAGAAGCCATGACAATTTTTATTTTCTTTGGTGATTTTTGCCGATGTTTGCATTTGTGTGGCAATTGGATTGGCGCGAAGGCCATAGAGAAATCACTGTTTAGTGCTTCAAACCCAAACTGTAAATGGGAGGTAATAAAACACAGAACAATAGTGGACATTAAGGAGAGGGGAGGAAGGGGGTAAGACCTTAATGACGTTAAAAGTGGTAGCAAATCGATTTTACAATGCCCCCATACCTTCCAAATGTGACTTCTCTTCATCCAGAATATTCTGAGTGCACTCGATCTCCCACTGGGGAATCCTGATTCTCCATATAATTGGTACAAGATGTTCTCTTGTCATTCTGAAAAGTTTAAAATGATAATATTTAGATATATTTATCACACTGATGAACAGTAATTTTCAGATTTCCCACATAATTATAATAGTAAATTTCCAAACTTACTTTCAATGACTTCTATCAATGATAAGGATAATTCTTTGTTCATTATGTCAGCTACTAAAGTTATCTAGTCCTATTTTGAAAGATTTGTCTTGCAATGATCATAAGATGTATTGTACTTACAATTCAGGGAGAGGATGGAGCAGTAGTGGTAAAGTTTTAGCTATTTCCGTTTGCATCATTAGTTGATCTGCAGATAATGAATTATAATTATTAAAAAAAATCATTATTGTAAACTAAAACGTTGAAAAGAGTTTTATGCACACAACTGATTGATTTACTTAGTCCAAATGAGTTGTTAGAGAATTTTTACTTTTAGCAGTTGACACTATTCAACAGTTTTGCAGTTAAGAAGAACCAATTATTATTCACATTGATTTTCTTTTTTGCACTTTTTAGGTAAATACAAAAAATTTAAAAACACTTTCTCATTTTAAAATAACATACAATAGGATCAAAAAACAAAGTCACTTCAATTTGATAACTAATTAAATGCCCACTTTAAAATTAAAATCAAAATTATACTAATCAAGTATATCTTCAAAAAGACATAAATCTATAATAATTATATTAAAACAATAGATTTTAAAAGTAATTTCCACCATTTTAAAATTACATTGATTTCCTATCTCGTTATAAGAATTGCATACCTTTAAGTGCATCGAGAATGGCAAATGCAACTTGAAATATAACAGATACACCTGAAAGAATACACAAAGAAAGTATAAGATATCTCTGTAATTATTTTTTATTAATAATTTGATATTAATAGTAAAAGAAAATTCAGTGGTTGGGTTGTAAAAAATACCTCAAAGTTACCTTCCAGAAGAATCAGATCCCAGATGGTCAAAACAGTTCCCCAGCAGGGGAGGGAGGTGAACAATCCCATGAACCATGGTGTTAGATACATAAGTGGATAGATACCCTGGTCCTCCTACAAATGAATTAAAGAAACAGTTGTTTTGTGTTGTGCAGATTGTACAGGGTTCTTCTCCTTTAGTCTAATCACTGTAAAATTCCAGGATTTTGTTTCAATGGTAACTTTATGGTATTTGGAGTTTTCTAAAAACTTTGTGTATGACAACTTATGTATCAGAACAGGGACCGTGTGAAATTAAGAAAATTTTCAGTCAGTCAATCTTGATATATTTTCCCAAATCGCCGTTTTTTTTTAATTTTAAAAAGCACTATTGGGCCGGTTACATGTGTTTTTGAGACACTTATACCAGCCCACAGTCAAAGTAGCCAGTAAAAGTCAGCTAATCGACATTAATTTCATACCCTGCAAAACTTCCATTCAAACACAAAATTGCCTTCTTTCTTTATGCAGTTCTTTTATTTGACAAACTAGTATTTTAAGACATAGAAAAAACTTTTTTAAATCATTTGTGTCTTTATTTGAATGGCAGATGTTGCCACTGTTTAACAAAAATACACATAAAAACCAGATAATTAATAGAATCATTAAATGAGTTGAAAAGTCAAAGATTTTTTTGAGGTCCCTTACAAAAAATCCTACTGTTCAAAGAAATCCAAAAGAATTCAAGGTTTTTTTAGGTACCAAAAAACAATCACTATACATTTATCACCATCATAATTATCATGATCATAATTTGTCAGTGCCATCACCATCATCAACGGCAATGCCGACATCATCATAAATATGTAGACGCCATCAACATCATGATCAGTACTACCACCATCTTTATCAAGAATATAAATGCCATCAACACTATTTCCATCACATTAATTACAATGATCATAATAATGGAGATTCCATCACAAACACCATTACAACTATAAATAATTGTCAATGCATAACCATCAACACCATTACAAAAATATGTACATATATCTCATCATCACTATCATCAATTTTAAAGCTATCACCATCCACAACATCACAACTACTATTACCATTATAATATTGTAGATGTGATTACCATCATCACCACCACAGACTGTCAATGTCATCACCATCTTCACATTAGTTATCATGATAAAGTTTCTATTACCAGGTGTTTGAACAGCCTTGGTCTCCTCTGCTTCATCATCCTTTCAAACACTGCAGCATGTCTTTGAATTCTGTACAAAGAATTTTATATTTAATATAATATATTTATTATCATATCGAGCCTTTGTTGGTTTCCATTCATTTTATACATACTTTATGCTAAATTTCTTATATTAGAACAGCGCAAATATTTTTTATCTTAGTCCCTGATGATGCCGTAGACCGGCGAAAGCTAGGACATTTAAGAAACATTAGTTTTATACAGTAGTTCTAGGCCTCAATTGAATTTTAAAAAATTTTATTCTAAACATACGCTACTGAAGGACAACATCCACAGATTATTAATTTTATATTTAACTTTACTAAAAGCTAACAGTATAAAATTGATGTTACAGTAGTTACATATTAAACAGGGTTCTACACAAACTTTTTGATTTGGTCGACCTATGACAAGTAAATAATTTCATATTCTTTTACTAGCCAAAGAAAAAAACTTACTAGCCAGACCCATGTTATGGATCATGTTAGTTCACCCTGGTAGTACAAAATCTTTAGCTATTAAAAATGTTTTCTTTTATACTTCAATCATGTGTCAGATGAATGTTAAAGAATAATAAGTTTTAACAGTTATATAGCATTTCTGTCAGTAGAATTAGCCCTCAATTGATTACTGCAACAGGAAGACTCATATAAACATATTCAATAATTATACTCACTTGCTAAGTGAGTTGTCAAAATAACCTGCCAGATACTTTGGCCTCTCAAACAGTGAAACCAAACACCAGAAAGCTTCCTGTGTATAATAAAAACCACAAAGTATTTTTTTTTCTCTTTAGAGTTAGCCTGGAAAGGAGGAGATCTGGTTTTTAGGCTAGTTTAGAGTCATTTATATTTACTTAACTAAAAATTACAATAAAAAGTGTCAAACTTACAAAAAATTGATCAGAGTAATTACACTATTAATCGTGTCTGATTGTCTTGCAAATATATTATTGTAATTGGAGTTCACAAACCTCCTCACACATGTTCATTAATAACATTCCTCCAATGTAGGACATGCCTAAAGAGAATAGTCAGATAATTATAAGCTATCATTGTGTATTTTTTGCTTTACAGTGCCCATATTAGTGGCTGCAAGTAAAAGATACTGCAGTACCATGTATGCCGTTATGGATTATGTACATAACTAACCAACGAGGTAAACAGTTTTTTTTTTCTAAGGAGATCACATGGCCAGTGGAAGTTCAAGGTGATTGGGGAGGCAGAGAGAGTTTAGGAAGTGCAGAAGGCACAAACCTCTAGGGGTTCAGGTGCATGCAAATTTTGGCTTGAACTATACCCTCTGAAATGCCAATTATGCATATTTTGGGACTACTTTTAAGTACTTTCATTGATAGCTCATGTTTTATTTTTTTGGGCGATGATTGTTTAATAGACATCTTAGGAGGAAAAAGTTAGAAAGTACGGCACCCTCCCTGCCCCCCCACCTACCCCACTGGCCTTAGATCACTTCTTGAGACTGATTTTTATGAATGACAGCAAATAAGAGAGATCGTTCATCTAAAATGACAAGTACTGTGAGTAATAAAATGTTATTACATGCAGTTCGCATACCTTGACAATAAGAGACAAGAGTGTTATACTTTGAGTACATTGCCAGCACACGAAATAACGCGGCTCTACCTTCCTTCCCTTGAATTGTACCATTCATGAACATTTTGTGTGTTGGAAATGAGCGGTCTAAAAAATCAGTAGATAAATTTCCCTTTTAAACATTTTACTGAGACATGAAAATAAATCTGAAACCAACCTTGATTATTATAACTTTTGGTAAACATTTTATTAGCAAAAATATACAACATTCTGTTGTTGACATCTGTGGTATCTTACAAAAGAATTTGATTGAGAGACAAAAAGGCATAACACTACTAAAACTGTAAAAAAAATCATTAAAAAACAAAACACTGTCATTGTTCAACTGATAAAACATACAAACATTGAATAAAGTATAACATGTTAGAACCAAAAAGACATGAAATAATATGACATGTTAAATATATTATTTTTATGATCATAATTTAATAGTGTTAGTATCACCTTAAAAAACAGTCAATATCTATACAGTACCTTATGTACAGAATGGATACACTACTAGACTAAAAGGTCTTGTTTTAGAATTTTACCGCTCTTAGGTTGGCGGAGGGCCTTGAACGGGCAACCCATGCGAGAAGGTCTCCGAGGGCCTACGGTTTAACGTTCTTATCTGAGAAGACCCAAAGGTCTAACCATTTACAGATGTTAGAGCAAAGGCAGCACCTTCTCCTCAGTTTATTTAAGACCCTGAGTGAGGGTCCGGCCGGGAATCGAACCTTGGTCTCCCACACAGCAGACTGGCAGCTTACCAACTAGGCTAACCAGGCAGTGGTTTATTAGATTTAGGTCTATTAGATTTAAACTAATGCCCTAATTGCCCTAAGCTAGGAGAAACAAAGGGGGAAGGTGCAGGTGAGATTTAAATTTATTTGAATTAAAAAAAGAACTTTGTCCTTACCTATATCCAACATGATCTGTCTGTACACAGTGATTTCGTTTTGGAATTCTTGTGTGTTTTTCCTGGAGTTTCTCATCATGGAAAGATTATATTCTGCAGACACATCATCACTTGTACAACCCATTGTTCCTAAGAGTAATCAAATAAAAAAAGTACAATTATAAAACTCTATAGAACAACTGATGCTGGCTGGTGTGACTAGCCGATATGGCTGGAAGATCTCCACCTTCTTTCGAGGCAAAAGTTTCTGTAGGTTCATGCCCTGGCTCTGCCATGATTTGACCATGTATTTGTGTCACCCTCAAAACTTACCTATTATTTTACCTAGCCTTGCAATGCAATTTTGTCCTCCGTACTCACTCACACCTAGATCAACAAGCACTTGCCGCAACTGATTGACAGACGCCTATTGTAAAAATTCAAATATTTGAAAATAAGAAACCATTAGTAAAAGATGTTTAGACCCCGAGGAGAGTAATCAATTAGCGACACTGTATAAAATATTGAACAGACCTCATATTTGAAGGATGAATTGTTCTGGAGAGACTGTGTACCAAGTAGGAGATTCCAGAATCTTCCACGTTGTGTACTAGGTAAACCGCGCTTAATAGAGCGTCTCAGCTGGTTTAGTGAGAAACAAAAAGTTTAGTGTTTCTAATGTACCTCTTTTGTTTTTATGCCAGGGTTAAGCAGTAGAGGGGCTTCTCAGAGAGGCAGGACTAACTCATAAATTAAAACTCTAAATGGAGAGCTCATTAGGGAATAGAGTTTATTGAAGTGTTGAATTACTAGACAGGGACCTTAACAGAAAGGTGCTAATGGAGGAGAGCTTACTTAATAGAGGGAGGTTAATTGATGGGGGGCTTGTTAGGGATTGGGGCTTACTTGAGGATGGAGCAAATTAGAGGGGGGATTATCTGACACTTGAAGCTCTAGACAGGGGGCTGATCAGAGGGGGCATGTTAGAGAAAGGGGCATATTTGAGTTGGAGGTTATTAGAACAGGGGGCTCATTTGAAACTTGAAAGGCATTTTAGGGAGGGGAGTTTCTTTGAGATTTGAAGCTCTAGACAGGGAGCT
>JAOEHV020030593.1:0-17914 GCA_025447995.2 Isaurus tuberculatus | reverse complement strand
AATCGAGAATACGACCGATTTTGAAAATTCTTTTTTTAAACGACCTTATTTTCCAAAAATTTTCAGTAGATGAAAAACAAATATTTGGTGTTAAGAGCACTCTAAGTTTTCCTGTTGTATATAGAATCACGAAGAACTGTATTACCATGCAGGTGTGCAATACGAGTCTTTCTTATTTAGCGCAAATTCACTCCATAATAGATTCAACTGAAATGGTGCTTGTTAAACTAATGGTGTAAAACACATAAGTTAAAATCTCGTTTCAGCCTAAACTTTTTTTGTTTCTTATTAATCATAGTTAAAACAATTTATCTAATTAGCGCGGACTTACTCTTCAAGATATTGTCCCATATAATAGTGACGTAATCATCGCGGTCAGGTCTGGATTGCTCATGATAAAATCCTAGAGCGTGTCCTACATGAAACAAGTTAACTTTACCTTGTTATTCAATATTTATTAGTAAACATTGTCTTGTTATGTCGTAATTAAGTGTAAAATTTAACTTTTATTCCATACTTACAAGTAAACTTACTTTGTTACCCCATATTTAAGGTAAAGTTAAACGTTTTTATTACATACATATTTACAGGTAAACTTTACCTCATTTTTTATCCTTAGAAGTAATATATTTAACAATTAGTCCTCGAGGACGAATGGACTACGAGTCAATAGCCCATGAGGCCGAGAGGTCTAATTGTTTTAGTATAAACCTATTAACGGTCAAAAAGAATGGACGTGTTTATTAAACTATCGATAAAATTGTCTGAAACAATTGCAAAACGGGCCTCGTAACAGTTTTTATCCGTCATCTTTTCTCTACTAGTAGGCTATCACAAATAGACCTCGAGTAGAGTAGCCAATCAGAATGCAGGATGCCTGTTAGACCGTTAGTAGGTTTATACTAAACCTTGATATTCCTATTTTCAGGTAATTTTTTATTTACTAGTCCGCATTTAAAGGTAAAGTTCACAAAGTTGTTCCACATTTTCAAATAAACTTTACAATTTTATCTCTTGTTATTCTTTATTTACATTAAAATTTTGTCTTAGTGTTTTATAATTAAAAGCAAATATTACCTTGTTATACAATTTTACGAGTTTATTTTTCCTTAATTGTTGTTCAATATTTAAGTACCATTAGATGTCCCATGGGGCAGAATGGCTATCTGACGTCACGCCTCATTTTTGCATGAGATTTGCATCCTATTAAGCGTTATGCTCGCGTCCCGCTTTAGAGCAAATTTAAGCAAAATGACCCCAAATTCGGTCCAAAAAACACGCGCTAGCAACCTGTCAAGTAGTTGTATTGATAGCCCCATGTGTCTACTTTACGTTTTGACCAATTTAAAAGGCAATCATCAAGATTTAGATTGCCGAAATTTTGGGTTTTTGAAATGGGGTTTTCAGAGAGTTTATGTTTGGAAAAGCGAGAAATTTCAAATGAAGTCATAATTAAACTTGCGCGGATTGTATGTTGTGTTTGACTAGAAAGCTGTCAAGATGCTTAATTTATAGCCCCATGCCTCTTCTTTGAAATGGTACCTTTTTAGGAGAAATCGGTGCTGGTTTACCATCCCAATATTTTAAAAAGTTAAAATTGTATCGAAAATAGTTTTGAATTTCGCGCTTCGGAAGGCTTCGGAAAATAGTCACTACTTATATATGCAAACTCATAGTAAAACAAACTCAGCCTCCATTGTTACCGTTACTATTAATATGCATTTAAACTGCAGTTAATTTGAAGCAATATACTACTTAACGGTAATAGAACTTTTGGCCTCTTTGCAGTAAAAGTGATGCGTTTATACAATGTATATGCTGTAACTTTTAAGGAAAGACAAAATTTAAAGTTATATCAAAAATAATTTTTAAATTTCGCTGCGTAGCTTTTTGAAGTCACCCAACTGGAATATTCATAACTACGGTTATCTTACTTCCGCTCTTGCCATTGTTATGGAGTTTACCGCGGCTAATTCAACAGTGACCATCGCGGTGCCTAAGTTTACTGAGACAAAGTCAAGACGTTTCTTATAATTCGCGAAAGAAAATACTGCAGGATTTGAAAAGGGACCCAGTATTTCGACATGCGTTTGAGTTTAAAGAAACAACTTAAAGAAAGGTATGTTGATGATAGAATTTTTCTTCCAAAGAACTCGCCTAAAGTGCAAGGCTTTTAGATCAACATGCAGTTTAAGCTAAGAATATTTTTTGCTTTAAGGTTAAATACATAAAATTCCTCGCTTTTCAATAGGTAATGTTCGAGACATACGATGACTAATTGAGTCAAAAAATGAGAAAATAATCGCTCTTGAGCGGTTATGCGTTTTTGTTCGTGAAAAACGTTAAAGTAGCTTTTTTGCATTGATTTTGGTTGAAGCAAATCTCCATTTTATCAAAACATGAGGTAAAAAGCGTTTATAAATACTTTTAACTCCGTTTCTCGAAGTTGCAAAAACTATTCTAGTGCAAAACATACGCGTGAATACCGTTCAAAATAATCTGTTCAGTCATTAGCTGTTAAACTTTTTGATTGACAAGCCCGAGACCTTCCGAAAATTCTGATTAAAATTTTACGAGAAATCGCATTTCCCGAGACCTTAACATCTGAATGAACACAGCCAATCCGAAATCGTAAAAATGTGCTATTGATATTCAAATAAGTTCACATCGAAGTCCAAAAAAACAATAGCATTCTGCCCTATGCTCTTTCAAACATTTACTGCGGGTTTCATTTACATGTGCAGTTTGTTTTCGACTTCGTATTCGGTTTTTGGCGGAAGTCAATCAAACTTTGTTTCAGAACGGATGTTACTAAAACCGGGAACGGATGAAAGAAAAACGGGTAACAAGAGGTCTGGGTACCAACGTCCTAAAATTGCTTAAAGGAGGTCTGGAACCAAAATGATTAGAATAACTTTTCAAGATGGCGTCGCTTGCTGTGTGTTGACGATTTTTATTCGGGATCAAGGGACTATAAAATTGAACAAGAATGAATGACGTCTACGGAGTGGAGATGGTGAGATGCTTAAGCATATCATGCTGTTAGCTGTGAGTATTTCGAGGTTTACTTTTTAAAATGAGGCCAGGGACTTTGGCATAAAACCCTTCAACTTTGATCACTCTTCGATTCCTTTTCAGAAGCAAATTCAGACCTGTCAAGTTTTGAGAATAAAAATGCGTGGAAGATTTCACTGGATATAGTGTCACCGCAAGGCGCCACCATGGCTGGCGCCGAGATGAAAATTTTGATAATTAAATTCCCCAGAATGGCTAAAAAAGCCTTTTTCACAGTTTTTTTAAGCATCTTGACCTTCAAAACAACGCCATTTTTGCCGTACTAGTCCGCCAAATGACCGATAGCGTCATGTTAAATGTCACGAAAATCTTACACGAGAACACAAAATTTGGCCCCAGTTAGTCGCGGAACTAGTAGCGTGGAAGCGAGGCTAGTCAGTCCTCTGATTCTTCGTTTTGACTACACGTCCTTTTGGAAAATATTTGATTGTTTTGGAAAATGCGTGAAAATGAGCAATAAATGTTTAGGCGTGCGTGATGCATGATTTAAAAAAATGCGTGAAAAACACGCAAAGTGTGTGAAGGTTGGAAGGTCTGCGAATGGGCTTTACGATATTATTTGTCGACTCAAAATTAAAACATATGCGCAGTAGAATTTGAAGTTGTTTCATGCAGACAAAAATTGCAAAAATCAACATTCAAAACATTTATCGACTAGTTTCTTATGTTTTTAAGTTTTAGATTTGACACAATAGTGTGACAATATTTGGAGACAAATCATATTTGTACAACTGTCTCAAGTCGTCTGCCAGGAAAACTAGGCAATACTTTATGGAAAGTGCACATTTGTGGTCCTTGACCCCTTCGTACTGCTACAAAACCACAAAACAGGTATATTTTAATAATATTTGTTATATTACTGTATAATAATATCAATATTACATTAATATTTGTTTATTATTCCTCTTGTAGTTAAAATGACTGAATTCTGGCCGGCTTGAGACAAAATTTAGGGAAGAAAGTAGTGCATGTCATGCATTTGTATCTTTTTTTTACAGTAGCAAAGGCTTGATGTTGATATAAATACTACCGTCATTTGATATTTAACTTCACCTCGATGGAATTATCCTCAAATTTGTAGGAATCTGAAAAAATACACAGCAATATTGATCCCTATCGTAAACATGCATATCAGTTTTATCATGAAGAGATACAATCGTACTATATAATCATATGCAAACTGATTCAAAAAGGAAAGTCACTCTCTTCCATTCATAATGACAGCCATAATAAAAAAAACCACGATATGCCGCGCACGTGCCTTTTCATGTTAGTATCTAGTCTCTTGCTCGCAATTTTAGGACGTTGGAGACAAATTTTAGGACGTTGGTACCCCCTGTGCCCCGTTTTTCTGTTTCCCGTTCCCCGTTCCTGGTTTTAGTAACACCCATTCAGAACTTGCCGAGTACGACGTTGGAAACAAACTGCACTTGCAAATGAAAACGACTGTAAGATGTTTTTAGTTAATTATTGCCTAGTTTTTCACACCTTGTTACAACTTTATATTACTGATTTCATGCACAACTACAAACTTCTTCCAGCATCCCCTTCGTAAGCTGATGCTCTGCCGAACGCCGACACGGCCAACATGAGATGAACACCTGAAAAAAAAAATTGAATTTAAATTGTAAAACCTGATTTAAATTAACTTCCTTGAATCCAAAACCGGCCTAAGAAATCTAGAACCATGGTTACATAAATACGGCGAAAATAGAATAAATATTTTATTTTAAATAAGTTGGTTTCTCAAAAAACTACCACGGCTAACATTCACTTAATGTGCAGTTCTGCTGCACTCATTTCGTACCTATTTTCTTTATATTATTACAAATCCTTATACCCACTCTTGCTCTATGTGCTAAGAGAGGAAAACACTGTACATCCCCCCCCCCCAAAAAAAAAAAATATATATATATATAAGTTCTTCGGGGACGAACGGTACACTAAATTCTAAAATAAATTGTTAAAAACTTTTTTGATCTGTAAGATCAGTACTAACTTCAGTGCTAAAGTTAGAAAGACGCCCGCATTATTTTATATATTGTATTTTATTTGACTTTATTCATTTACATACGTATTAGTTATATTAAGCAAGGAATGTTTTTCCATAGAATTGAACCCGTCTGAAGATTGCTACAGCGTGAAACTCGGAGTTACGGATAGACATGTTTTAATTTATGCTCTAAACCTTTCCTCATTACGCTCTACTATACTGAATTGCGCACTTTCACGGCGGCCCTCACTCTTCAGGTGTACACTAAAATAATCTTGCGATATATCGTATTTATATCGCTGGCGAATTACAATAAATTTGACTTTACAAGAATGGAAAACAATGGATATTCATTTAAGCTCAATTAAACTTCTGTAACGTGAATTTTATTGCATGATTACAATTACTGGTCAGTTCAGATCTTATTTTAGAGAAGTATTATATTTTGAGATCTTTTGAGGCACAATGAAAGAGCATCTCTGAATAAAAGATCTGAACTGGCCAGCAATTGTAACCATGCATTAAAATTCACGTTACAGAAGTTTAATTCAGCTTAAATGAATATCCATTGTTTTCAATTCTTGTAAAGTGAAATTTATTGTAATTCGCCAGCGATATAAATACGCTACATCGCAAGATTATTTTAGTGTACTCCTGAATAGCGAGGGCCGCCGTGCCCTCACAAAACAGTTCTGTAGAGAGTAAAGAAACAAGAAAACCACATAATTAAATTACCTCAACTGGGACATGCGCAAAGGCTTCCACGTGAATTGATGTGTTGTATTTGCTCTGAAAAGTTGTCTTCCAAAGAAAATTATAATGAGACTTACCCGTATCCTTGAATGAACCGAACGTAAGCTGTTTCACTGGTTCGCTTCTTGAACTTGACACACGTCATCTTAGACCATTCTTCCATTGCAGCCTTAATAGCATTCACGGCGCGTGGTTCAGAGGCTGGTACATAAAAACGTATTTTACTATACGAATTATGCTCTAACGGCTACTCATACATCATACAAGAACAGCTGATAGATACCATATTAGACTTACTACTTATCAAAATTACTGCTTGCAACAATGAGTTTGTCGATACCCTCACAGTAAAATGGGAAAAATTATTCAAAGTTTCACTTTAGAATTAAATTTTGCAAAATCATAAATATTGATTCAACTTTGAATGGTTTTATAGTTATAGTAATTCTAATCAGTGGAATTGCTGAATCAGGAAGTGTTGTCTTCAGCAAGTTTTGATGCATGCATGAAAAATAATCAAATCATAGCCTGAAAAGCAAGCGCTTAAGGGAACAGGGACTGCCGGAGAGAAGAAAACCCGAAGGTGAAAAAAGAAAGAGGGGGACTGGGAAAGAAGAGGAGAAGAAATCTTCCTTCTCTCATTTCTCACAAGTCTCCCTGTTCCTTGTCTTGCCGATGTCAACCCTTCCCCTCTAGCGCTTGCTTCACAGGCTACTAAAATCGCCATTTCTTTGAGTTAAAAACGTTTCAAATGAAAAAAGCATAACACAACTTTTTAATCTATGTATCATCATTTTATTCATAACAAATAAATACCGAGGCTTGAGTCGACAGTGTAAACCATGATTCCACCGGGCCAACGCTTGTTGACGACAGAACCTCTCCCTAGTGGTCTGTCTATGTCTTCCCCTTGTAGGGCGGCTTGTCGTTGTTCTGGAGTTAAAATCATGTCACCTTCAAACAGATTTGAATCATCTAGGCCGGCATTTTCTAGCCAATAAAATGAACGAGATATTAATTTTGATGATACATGATCTCTAACAGTCATATTTTCTTGCACTGTTAAGGGTAGATGTATACAAATGTAAACCCTACACTCAAAATAAAGTACTAATATATCATTTAAAAAAATAACTTTAATTTGCCCTTGTAATACTTTCTCTACCAATTTATGTGAATTTTAGTCATAATATTTTTAACTGATTTAAAAATTTTTTTAGCAATAGTCTTCTAGCTTAGTTTTTAAGTGCGTCAGGGGGTTCTTTTTGATAATTGACCACTCATTTATCATTATTTACGACTCTTCATCCACTGCGTTTCAACCTTTCCTTATCATAAAACTAACATTCGCCATAGGTAATCCCTCAAATCATATCTCATCCGTTGCTCATCACTAACTGCACCAAATATCATTCGCCATAAGTAATCCCTCAAATCATATCTCATCCGTTGCTCATCACTAACTGCACCAAATATCACTCACCATAAGTAATCCCTCAAATCATATCTCATCCGTTGCTCATCACTAACTGCACCAAATATCACTCGCCATAAGTCATCCCTCAAATCATGTCTCATCCGTAGCTCATCAGTAACTGCACCAAATATCACACACCATAAGTCATCCCTCAAATCATGTCTCATCCGTAGCTCATCACTAACTGCACCAAATATCACTCGCCATAAGTAATCCCTCAAATCATATCCCATCCGTAGCTCATCAGTAACTGCACCAAATATCACTCACCATAAGTCATCCCTCAAATCATGTCTCATCCGTAGCTCATCAGTAACTGCACCAAATATCACTCACCATAAGTCATCCCTCAAATCATGTCTCATCCGTAGCTCATCACTAACTGCACCAAATATCACTCACCATAAGTAATCCCTCAAATCATATCTCATCCGTTGCTCATCACTAACTGCACCAAATATCACTCGCCATAAGTCATCCCTCAAATCATGTCTCATCCGTTACTCATCACTTAATTTTCATCGCTTAAAATCTATTTGCGCGACTGGTACTTGTCACTGTGCGACATAAAAAAATCAAAGGTACAAATGACATTTTTGGCTTTTTTTCACTGATTGTTTTTAGCGCTGCAGATACTTCCACATTTTGTTTGTTCAGGTTTGCGAACCTTTATGCAGCTGTTTACACAATGGCTTATGGTTGTTGGTAAATAACCGGTGATAACTTCTAGCATTTCCCTGGTCTAATACTTTTGAATACAAAAACTCTTAAACGCGCAGTATATTTGAAAACATATCAAAAACGAAAAACTTCGGATTACTTTCTTAGTGCATTCGGTCTAAGTCCACAAATTTGTCCTACCTTCTACCCTGCTTTGTTTAGGTTGTTCGTTCTACGAACAACCTTCCTCAACCCCTCCCCCCAGCTCCCTCCTCCCCCCCCCCACACACACATTGTACATACTACTCTAGTTTTTTCGAGTCCACATCAAATTCAACTACAAATTTTTAACTGTAAAACACCGTACCCCCGTGTAAAAGGACAAGCCTCCAACAGCTGGCCTTAGAGGTCTAACATTTCTAACATAAACTCGCAGTTTTGTTTTTTCAAAGCGAATGAATGCAAACTGAACCCTGAACCTCCTCCCTCTCTCTGTTTATTTTCCATTGACGGCACAAACACCCTTCCCTTAAACGCAGTTTTTGATATCAGCTGGTCTGCAGTTCCTTAAATCAATCGCATATCATCTTAAACGCTTTGAAAAACAGCTTAAGATCTGAAAAAGGATCAATTCAAAGCTACTATTACTAGTTTGTTTTTTCTTTATCTTCATCTTTTAGTTTTTTTTTACGAGTGGGACATGTTGAACCTCTTTTCTCCTGGCAATACACAATATTGAAAGTCTTTTGAGTCCGGAGGAGCCTAACCGAGTAAATCCAAAATTATGCACGTAAAAAGTTCAATTCCGACAAAAAATCGGGTATATAATTCGTTCATAACAAAACTTAAATTATTAAGGATTAATAAAATGGTCTCTGATTTATCAGCAAATTTTAAGTTCTTGTAATTATTGTAACCTTTCGCCAACAGATTTCATTTACTGACTTAATTTACCAACCTTCAGTGTTGTAGGACGAGGTACGCACAATAAAAATCGCAAACCAAACAAAAAACATTCTTTGCTACTGCGACCTTAACACTCCAGTGATAGATTTAACTCTTCTATATCTAAACAAAGGTAATATGATTCATTTCTCTTTATAATCCAATGGAACCGGCTTTTAAGATAAACACAGATTACAGATGTATTTGATCAACAGATATCAAAACCTGCCGTACTGAAAAGCTTATTAAACGCAATCACGCGAGATGGAATATGAACTCGGCAATAGACCAATAAGACGTCGAAAACGATCGCGAATGTCTACAAGTTAGTATCTAATGGAGCCGAAAGTCAGATAAGTTATTGATTTAAAATCCCTAAGGCGGAGAAGTCTGATTGTTTGAATATCACACAGCAAGTTGGTTAAAACAGAAGTTATCAATTTAATAAATTGAATATACACCAGCCAAACTGCAGGGTTTGCAATAGTCCTTGTTTCAAAATAATCTGCCACTGTTTCAAAAAAATTTTAACACTTTAGCAAACCTAGCAAAAAAAAAGATTGAAAAACCATAATATGCTTTTTACCTATTCTTGGTTTTACTAAGTCCCACGAGGATTTAACACAATGGCAGATGGTGGTCAAATGAGATTCAAACTAGATTCTAGGGGGAAACTTTTGTATTACTGACCACCATCTGCGCTGAACTGGAACCTTATGAAACCCACCATTTAAATACGTTTTTGTCGGTTAATTAGATCCTGTTACTGAGGATGTCATTTGCCTAAAAATTAAAAAAAAAATTACCAAATTTATTGATTATTTATTAAGCAAACACAATGGAAAATTAGAGCCATGACCGAGTTTGTAATTTTGCAAGAGATTCGTCCTAATTTGCATACAACTTTAACTTGGGTTTTCTGCGAAAAATAATATTTTATCTTTGAAGTTTTTAGCAAAATATGCTTTAGTTATTCCTGGGATTCGCATCCAATCTGTACGAGGTTTAAAACAGCTCGATTGCTGCTTGCTGTTTTAAATCCTCATACAGATCTCCCGCACATAATATTGTATCTATTACTCTTTGGTGCCTCATAGAAGGATGGGTGGAATAAGCGGGGGAGGGATGGAAAAATCTCCAAAATTTTAATTTGCGGGGGGTGGAATAAGCAGGAAGGGGGGCTGGATATTTTCTTAAAATGCAGTAGCCGGGGAGCGTGGAAAATGTCGAATTTCTTTGCAAGCCAATAAGTGATTTTTTTAAACAATTAAAATACTAATGGAAATGCTAATAAATAAAACCCTATTAAGGAAATAATGAACTCTTAAAGAAGAACAAATATCAACGGAATGTCAAGTTACAATAAATTTATCTCTCTTCACATGTTCTCCTGAATGTCAAAAATGTTACCCTCGTGATTGTTCTGCATAAATTGACAAAAAGTTGGATGGAATTTTTCCAAAGATTTAAAAGCCGGGGGGTTGGAATAGAAATGTCCTGGGTGGAAAAAAATCAAAAATTAATTAGCAGGGGGGGACGTCTATTAGGCACCAAAGAGTACTTAAAAACGATCTGAGATCAGTTGGTTAAATCTCTGACTGCAAAGCGAAGGTCCCGGTGTCACAGTCTGAGACTGTCATCGTGCTGAGATTGTATTTTGATTATTACGCATACTCTAGCACGATTAGTCAAACATTAGCACAGGAATAAACACATATAATCCTTATTCAAACTCTAACATGTACTCCGAGGGACGGAAAGTTCTGATAAGACCCAACAGTGCTGCCAGATTTAGTAGCACCCCAACAAATGCAGCTTAGCACCCCAACAAATGCAGCTCGCCACAATTCTTTGGGATGGAGAAAGCACAAAATTTATAACCCAGCATAAAGGAGAGACCTTTTCCAGTTAGCAAATGCCAGTACATATTTCCATAATGTTGATATAAAGCTTCCCTCACTGCAAAGAAGAAAAACAAAAATTGTAACAATCAAACACAGAATTTTATCCAACCAAAACCTTCTGGGAATAGCCCACAGAATGGCAACAGCAAACCTAAACCCTAAGGTTCTCTGAGGTGTAACAGACTGACGGGATCGTTACATGAGATCGTGAGAGAAGTAAAAAATGAATACGTGCTTGCTTTTATTGGTGTAACCATCAAAAGTGCCAAATTTGAATTTCTAAGACGTCCACAACTGGCTACAAATCAGTTCATTTCAATTTTTTTTCGCTCTACATCCAGTTAGATTTTGCGTCCAGCCCCATGTCTTGCACTCATTACTAAATATTTTAATCATTCTAAAACAACTTTGAAAAGGAAGACTGCCTTGATGAAGCTGAATCCAAAACATTTCCAAGCATATCTAGCCAACCTGCAGCAGAGATTATTTTCCGACACAAAAAAGGTGAATGAAGGAGAGAGATATTTTAGTCCTCTTGTTTTGTGTTGAGACATGAGTAATATTTACTTTCAGTGTAATACATTTAGCAGGCGCTGGCCTGCTAGCTGATACTTCCTGTTATGCTGACAGCGTGGGGAAAAGGTGAGCCAACTATTCTTTGTATTCAATCACGTGACTTTTACTTGCATTTTCACTTCCGCTAAAAATTGTGGTGGTCAAGCAAACCAAAATAGCTGCCGAAGTGCAAGAACGTGTTCCAAAGTTATCAGAATATTCTACTAAACTAGACCCTGTTTCAAAGACAAGACACCTTGAAAAATTGCAGTTATATGATGGAATCGACCCCTACACATTGACAAAGAAAGATTTTTATCCGTATCTTAATAATTCCTCTGTCGCTTATGTTCTAATTTTTATCGAACCCAAAACCGTGTATTCAAAGGCAACTGACGAAATCCGGATCTTGCCAAACGGATAAGAAACACAAAAAACAGACGATGGCAAATAAATCAGCACTTTTCATAAGACCTGATGCCAAAATCAATAGAGCAAAACAGCGACTTGCTGTAGTCGAACCAAATACTAAGTATTTCGTACACAAATGACTGGTCTGAGACTTAATATATCAAATACGAGAGGCAGTGTTTCATCACATTTCAAAACACTGAGAAGAGAGTTGAAAATACGACGCGCAGCGGAGTATTTTTGACGAAATTCGAGATGTTTTGGAAATGTGATGAAACACTGTTTTGAGTATTTGATATATTTTCTCAATCGACTCTAAAACTAAGGAATACATAAACGAAGAAATAAAATCGTAAAAATATATGCTAATTAAGATCACATTTCAAACCATGATCACGGTTGTGATTTGTTTTGTTTTAACTTGATGAATTATTAATACGTTTCAGAAGAAGGTGTTCCAACATTTTTAAAACTGCTTACTGAAACTTCATTGGTTAATGTAACTAATAAAATGTTTCTGGAATATCTGTTGACTCTGTTCTCTAGAAATGTGTGTAGAACTTTCTTACCTACAGCAAACAAATAGAGAAAAATTCTTCCAGAAAACTAACCACAGTGGCACATATTCTAGAACAGGCAAGAAAATCATGATCAATTAATCAATGGTTGGTCCAAATTCTAACATTAAAAAACTTGGATGAAATTTTATTTTCTTGAAAAATAATAAATGTCTGCTACCCGTAGCAAAGTTCGCTATTTTCTATTTTACTAGTGCCTACCTAAAGGTTTTTGTTCTTCAACATGTAATAAAATTTTATTAGCCAAACATTATTGAACCACAAGCTTAAAAAAATAGAAAATGGTTACAAGCATAAACAACACATTTATGTTAAAACTAAATACTTAGAGCTTCTAAAAATAAAGTCTTTCCCATTACTCTGTCAGCTAAGTCTTCCTGACAAGGTCTAGTTCCTGTATTTATTCAAATAAGCACCCTACATCAAATAAACATCCCTCTTAAATAGGCACTCCCCCAAGAAGTCCAAAAATTGAATGAGCGCTCCTTCTTGAGTTAGCACCTAAAACCCCCAAAGTACTAAATCGTTGTTTATTGTTACCGCATAATTGACGTACATATGAATTCAATAATTAGCTTGCAGTCTACGCTAAATCCTTTTTTAAACATAGTGGCCCATCGGACTTCTAGAGTACTTGACACCCCCTGGACGGAACACTAATCCATCGCAGGTTAGCTCCCAGCCGAAGCTGGTACTCATTTACCGACCTCGTAAGGATGGAAAGCTGAGGAAGCTTTGGCAAAAAAGGTCACACAAATGTTCAAATTTCGACAGTGCCGGGGACCAAATCTGGGACCTTCTGGTTGGAAGGCAAAAATCTTACCAACTCCCCCAACGACGCCTCCTTTTTTTTGCAATCTACAATACTGAAATTTTCCTTAAATATTCTTCGTCTTAGAATTCCATAAGATCCCAATCAAAGATCTTTCATGCGCAAAATCACATTCTCAATTTTTTTTACGTTGGCTTTTTTAGTGTCGAAACATAAATCCTCACAGGACACTGAGTTCGTTCTCAAGTTTTCTTGAGCCTATAACTTTTGAGTAATGGATACAATATGAGCAGGTGATCCGTATGAGGATTTAAAGGAGCAATGTCCTGACTTGGGAGACTAGGTTCTAGTGAGAGATAACTTTATTTCGTGTTAGCCTAACACGAAATCAAGTTTATGTCGTAGAGTTTAAAATCGGACTGTATCTTATCCAACCTGAGGTTATATTCGTCGTCATTTACCTGAATAGCATAATTTCACTTCTTCGCTATCATTGCTGTCAATTTTCCTTATATTTTTTTCTAAAACGTTTTAAATGAGAACGATATTCTCCGTGGTCCTATCTTGCAACGGCGAGCTTTGTCGCGGGATTGGACGACCTATGGAGTCAGCTACAGAAGAAAACAAAAAAAATATACAGATTCTTCTGGAGGAAAACCAGCAAAAGAATTTACCTGAAGAAAGAAGTGCATACTACGTGGAGGAGGTTGAAAATCGCTAGCTTTTTCGCAAATGACTCAACCTTTGTAGCGTTTTTGCTGTCGCTTGAAATCAACAGACGGCAAAAATGAGTAGATTTCGAGTGTGTATTTCGAGAGATTTTTATCGTAAATGTTAAACAGTATTATTTAAACGCTTTTTTGTGCTGTTGTTGCAGATTGCATCATGTCAAACAAACATCACAAACACATTTGAAATAGACTAGAACTTAGTCTCCCAAAGCGGGACATTACCCCTTTAAAACAGCAAGCCGCATCCCGAACCTCCAAACCAAGATTGGTTTGATGAAAACAATACGGAGATCCAGGACGTACTAGCAAAGAAGAGGGCAGCTCATCAAGCCCACCTTACATAACCAACTTGTCCTGTGAAGAAGGCTACCTTTCGACGCGCATGTAGCGCAAACTCAGAGAGATACAGAACGATTGGTGGGACCACCTGGGTATGAAAACTCAGCTTTGCGTTGACGTAGGAGACTACAGAGGTTTCTATGAGGTCTTGAAACCAGAGTTTACCCTACGCAGAGTCCCCTGCGCAGCTCAGACGGACAGGACCTCCTCACCCACAACACCGTCATTCCCGCTCGTTGGTCCGAGCACTTTCAGACCCTCTTCAGTGCTAACTGCACTGTACAGGCCTCTGCCATTGATCTTATTCCCCAACTTCCACTCAAAGAGGAGCCTGATAAACCACCCACCCTCGAAAAGCTGACTGTAGCCATAAAGCAACTCAAGAGTCGTAAAGCAGCAGGAGTTTACGGCATTCCGTTAGAAATATGAAAGCTGGGAGCAGGGTAATAATAATAGCCTTTATTTAAAGTCTCACTGTGAATATAGCACACAGGTGCTAGTTTAAACGAGAGAGAATTATATAAATATATAGATAAAAATTTAATTATAATATACAAGATAAAAGAATAAAAACTAAATGGTGGAATGACTAACTTTAGAAATTAATTTGCGAAAAGATTTGAGCAGAGCGAGTTCCAGATTTTAGGACCTAAGTAACTTATTGATTTAATACCAAACTTGGTCGTGTTTCTTTTCGGAATATTTAGAATATTTGAGCCCCTGAGATTGTATGGCGAGACAAGTAATGAAAACAGTTCGTTAATATATGTTGGAGCTAGGCTATTTAAAGCTTTATAAACTAATATTGCAATATTCTGTAATCTGCGATTTTAAAAAGTTGTCTTGTTTGCCCTAGTTAATAATAAATGATAATCACTATCTTTATCCTGATAAATACTTCTTAATGCTCTTTCAGTGAGTTTTTCTAGTTTATCTGAGTCACTTTTTAAACAAAAGTGCCATACAGTAGAACAATAATTAAGATGAGAGATAATAAATGAATTATATAACTTGAATTTAGCATCAAAAGAAATAAGAAGACCCTAACCCACAAGATCTTCGCGACGCTACCATCATAACCCTGAACAAAACAAGGAACTCTATGTTGACCTCACAAAATCTTTCGACACCGTGAGCAGGTTAGGTCTATGGTTAATTCTTGAACGACTTGGCTGTCCCCCCAAGTTCTTACAGATGGTGATCCAGCTGCATGAGAACCAACGCGGCCAGATCAGACTCAACGGTGACCGTCCTTGTCCTTGCACCGAACCTCTTCAGCATCTTCTTCAGCATGATGCTCAAGCAAGCAACTGAGGGCTTGGATGATGACGAAGGGGTGTACGTCAGGTACCATCCAGATGGTAGTCTCTTCAACCTACGGCGCCTCCAAGCCCACAAAAAAACCCAGGAGAAGGAGAAGATGATCCAGGATCTTCTCTTCGCGGACGACGCTGCCTTTGTTGCCCACACAGAACCACCTCTTCAGCGCATTACATCCTGCTTTGCAGATGTCTCGCAGCTGTTTAGCCTTGAGGTCAGCCTCAAGAAGACAGAGGTTCATCACCAGCCTGCCGCTCAAGAAAAATACCGCCCTCCCCACATCAGCACAGAACTGAAATCAACCCAGCATTCCACCTATATGGGTTGCACCATCTCATCCAATGCCAAGATCGACAAGGAAATAGACAACAGACTGGCAAAGGCCAATAGCTCCTTCGGCAGACTATACAAACAAGTGTGGAACAACACGAACTTGAAAGCAAGAAAAGATCCGCGTCTACAGGGCTGTTGTTCTTACCACCCCTCTCTACGGCTCTGAGACCTGGGTCACCTACCGCAGCCACATCCGCCTCCTCGAGCGCTTCCACCAGCGCTGCCAGCGCATCATCCTCAACATCCACTGGTGCGACTTCATCACCAATATAGAAGTCCTGGAGCAGGCCGAGATTCCCAGCATTGAAGTCACGATCCTGGAGCACCAGCTCCGATGGGATGGTCATGTCTCACGAATAGAAGACCACCTCCTACCTAAGATTGTCATGTTCGGTGAACTCTTCACCGGACATCGTGAGAAAGGGGCTCCAAAAACCACAAACAGTGGCCTGACCTGGCTACCGACCGTGGTACCTGGCGCCACACAATCTACCAAGCCAATGCCCCAATTTGAAGAGGATAGACGGGAGGCACTCAAGGACAAAAGACAGAGGAGGAAGGCCCGCACCGCCTCCACCACCACACCGGACATCACCTTTACCTGCAGAAACTGCCCGCGGATCTGCCTTTCCCGCATCGGCCTGGTCAGCCACGAGCCTGCCTGCAGCCGACGAAAACGTGGACAACCTTCGTAACCTTCGTTCGCCAAGCTATGATGATGAGATGAATCTCAGTTTATGTTATTATATTTTCGAATTAATATTTCATTCAGATAACTTAAAGACAAATGTTTTTAGTGTCGATTCACGATTTGTCTTGACAAAAAGTTTACAGTTTGCTTTCTGTACAAAAGCTTCTCAAAATCAGTAATGAACAGCCTACGCTTTGGTCTCAATCATAGTTTTGTCGACAAAAATCGCTTCATTAAAGTCAATGTAGCAACTGAATTTGAATCTTTGTATCAGCAAGTTAAGATCAATGTTTCACCTAATCAACAAGAAGACTTCAAACTCTTCCTGCGTAATACCTGTAAATCCTTTGCTGAAAATGTCTACAGAACCCGTGACAACACATGGAAAACTCTACAAGGAATGGCGCGAGATCCAGAGCTAGCTGTACTCTCTGGTGACAAAGATTCATCAGTTGTAATAATGCCCCTGTCAGTATATATCAGTAAACTTGAAGAAATGATAAAAGAATGCATCAGGGATGGAAAGTACATCGAAACAACTGACACAACGATTAAAGATTTAACAACTTTCCAAAATTTCCTGAACAGAAACTTCGAGACAACTCTGCCATATGATGACATCAGGCCCACATCAAACCAACCTGCCTTCCTTTATGGCTCAGCGAAATTTCATAAGTTTGTTAACCCATCAGAAATTACTGCTGAAAAACTGAAATTAAGACCTATTGTTAGTACTGTCGGAACATACTATTATCAAACAGCAAAGTACCTCGCTTCATACCTGCTACCCCTAACAGATAATCAATTCAACCTAAGGAATACCCTGGATTTCTCCGATTGCCTATCAGACGTAACACTGGCTGAAGATGAAATTCTTGTCTCATACGATGTCTTGTCGCTTTTTACTCAAGTCCCTTTGGAAGAGACCATTGATTATATTGTCCATAAAATTTACAACGAGAATAAACTCCCGAAACTTGCTTCAGAAATGTTATTTAAACGCTTACTTCTTAAAGTTACACAGGGAACAGTTTTTAGTTTCAAAAACCGGCTGCATAAACAAATCGATGGATGCGGAATGGAGAACCCGCTATCCCCAGTAGTAGCAAATATCTTTATGGCTAAGCTCGAAGAAGAAATAGTAGAACCAAGTGCTCCCCGTCTTTATCATAGATATGTGGACGACTGTATTTCTAAAAGGAAAAAAGACCAACCAGATGAACTACTAGAAAAATTAAACACCTACCACCCAAACATCAATTTTACCGTCGAAGAGAATCCGAACCACTTTCTTGATACAAAGTTCAGATACACAAATGGAAAATTTGAAAGATCAGTGTATACCAAGCCTGGTAAAATACCCACCCATTGGAGCTC
>JAOEHV020030496.1:0-17919 GCA_025447995.2 Isaurus tuberculatus | reverse complement strand
CTCCACCGGTTCCACTAATCCATCAACTTGCTTCTTGCATCTTCCACACACAAAATCTCTCCCCAACCTCGGGGTCACCCTCTTTACTTTCTTGCGTCTTCCATGGATCCATTTACCGCATTTCACACACAATACTGAACTTGCCATTACTCGCTTCCCACAAATACCACATAGATCTACCTTACTTACAGACACTTCACCTTCTACCCCACTCACTACTACCTTTGTTTTCCCAAGGTTCACCTTCAGCCCCTTGCTCTTGAATGCCTCCTTCCATTTAAAGAACTTCTCTCTCAGTCCCTCCATCATTTCACTCGTCAGAACCAAGCCATCGGCGTACAACATCTCACTCATCAAACCATTTCTCACTCTCTCTGTAACCACGTCAACCATGATCCCAAAAACTAATGGTGACACACAGATCCCTGGTGCACACCAACTTTCACCTCAAACTCCTCAGACAACTCTAGCCTAACTCTGACTCTTGTATTAGCACCTTCATACAAACTCATCACTTCTAGATTTTACTTCAGCTGTTTTTCTTCTTATAGCCTGAAGTGCAGAAACTATTTTATACTGATTCTATGTTTGCAAAAAAAAAAACAGTCGAGGTGAAATTATACAATCATAAATTATAATATTTGACAAACTTTCTGTCTTGTAAATACTGAGAAAGAAAAAAATTATTACTGGGCTACCTGTGGTAACCCAGTCATAAATGGTTTTGTTTTTCCATCATTGATGTCAATGTTGTCAACCGGATATTTTGATAAATGTTATTTTCAAAATTTGTTACATATTATCTTAAAATTGCTATATTGCTGCTGGCTGTTTTTATGACTTCATATTATTATATATTCCTCAAACAACCCTTTGTAACAAAATCAAAAAAACACACTGTATAATAAGTTTCAAGGAGGCAACAGTAAAGTGTAGTCATGATGCCATTCAATATTATTTTGTTGCAAGTTTATGTGTAATACATGATATTGTATCTCAGTTTATCTCAGACACTTTGTCTCGTGTATTGCTTTAAATTATATAAATGTATGGACTTGAGAATTGAGTGTGTGTCAAGTTGGTTCACAATATTTTGAAACCAAACTTTTAATTATTAAAATTGTAAACAGTTTAAACGCAATATTTATTGTTACCCTTAGAGATAATTAAGTGAAATGACTTATCATTTTGCTTGTTTGTGTTTCATCTAATTAAAACACCTTGTTGCTAATCGTTATGAAAATGACTTTTGGCACAATAAATATGAACACTGATCCAGCATTCAAGCAAATTCTTGATCAAAGTAGCAAAAAACAAACTCACACACACAGGCCAGAATATTTCACGGAAACGATCGTTTCCGGTTACGTGTCGGTTCCGTCCTGGTAAAATGACGGAACCAAAAACTGGTTTCCGACAATTTCTGAAATCTCCAGGCCTGATAAACCGTATTATAACTAATAAGCTATCAATTTCCATGTCAGTAGACGTAATGCTTGCTTACTAGAAATGCATTTATTATAAAATTCCAACCCTACTTTTTATAGTCTCCTTTATAAAAAAATAGGTTGCCATGATCAGAATTTAGAGAACCGAAAAATGGTTTCCGACAGTTTCCCATGAATCAGATACACGGAACCGAAAACTGGTTTCCGATAATTTTTGAAATCTCCAGGCTTGACACATTCCATAGTAAATAATTATTATCAGAACTCAAGTTAAATGATTGACTATATTGATTAATTGTACTTTCTTAATGACTCAGTCTTTTCATCTTGTTTTTGTAATTTTGATTCTTGTTGGTTAAGATACAGTAACATATCAAGGGCATGATCTAGTTGTTGTTCAAGGTACGTGAAGATTACAATAACGGGTTTGTCTCTTTATTGTTGGAGCCTTGTAAGAGCAGCGTTTTTTATCCAGTTTAATGCCGTGACATCTTACAAAAGCATCAATTCCGTCTTTTCCTCCAAATGCTTTGATAAATTGTACATGTGTCATGTCCGATTTTTTGGAGTTGCAATCAAAACATGCAGCAACCCCATTTTCTACTGTAGTTTCTCCCCCTTTTGCGAAAGGAATCAAATGGTCTGCGTGCCATGCTCCTCTATCCCCCCTTTCGAAATTGGCCCAAGTGAGAGTTTTGTGGCAATAAAAGCATTTTCCGGAGCAAGCATCGAAAATCTTCTCTTGCTCACTGCCGCTAAAATAACGTCGATCAGAATCTGCCATTGCTTGGTTGTTGTGTACACCTCAAGAGATGATAGTGAAAGAGAAATTTTCAAGGTCATAAGATAGATATTGTATCTAACATGGGAAAACAACTGAAAATATATTTGGCTGAGAGAGTAGTTTCACAACACCGGAAATTTCTTTAGAATTAGGTCATCAAAAGCCCTTTGTTCTCAAATCCGCTGTGACCAAAATCTGTCATCTTTATTTATCTTCCAGAATGTTCTAGAATATTCTAGAATGACATTTGCTGTCGTTCCTGCTGAAAAATTATGGCCGGAGCAAAATGTTTTTCCAGAGGACAAAAACAGAGGAAAAAGCAGCAGCCGGTGATAATACATTGCGGCAAGTTGCGAATAATGTTTTCTCGCATTATGGACAGTTTAAAGCCATTAGCAGTTCTTCTAAACGCTACAGTTAGTTTAGCTCTGCCAGACTGTCAAGTTATTTTCTTCTCTGTTCCCGCTTAATTTTTTCACGTTCTAGACCTTTTTCGAGCTTGGCTGAAACTGTTTTACCAACTTTCTGTCGAATGGCGGCTTTCATTATGTGGTATTTTTCAAGCTCTCTGAGGACCATGGTAAACGCATGATCAGAAATCTTATTTTCAACGAGAGCTTTTGAAACAATCTCACTGACTGAGTTAAGTTTGCTTTCGGCAAGGATGATTGTCAGCTTTCATGTTTGGTTACTGTCCGTGTAACGTGCTTACAATAGCTTGAGGTTAATGTTGACGCTTCGCCTAACAAAGCCGAAACCCTGCAAGCGGGCCGCCAATAATTATCCTTAAAACCCGAAAGTGAAGTAGCTTGGGTTGAGGCCGACAATATCACAGAAAGTTTGTCATCAAAACGAGTCCATCGGGTCAAGCGATCAAAGTCTTTAAGACTACAAGCTAGAAGAGAAAAGCTATGGCAGCCGAAAAAAACAAGAGACCAGTAACTGATTCTGCTTTCTTTTCTGCCGTAGAGAAAGTCCAGTTGCTTAGTGGCAAATGCCCTCGGAGTATAAATAAATAAAGATTAAAAGAATGGCTTTCTTATTGTAAAGGAGTCTGCAAAGATGGAAGTGCTCGATCCGACGCTCCGAAGATCGAACTTGTTTCAAGTTAAATATATATTTAAAAGTTTATGATTACTTCTGAATAATCCAGTATTAACCTTCCTTTTCTTGTTTTTTTGCAGAGTTACAAATTTGTAAAACCAACTGGGTTTCTCCAGATGGACAATTCGCTTCTCTTGATCTCTTTATCAACAAGTGTTGTCAAGACATCGCTAATGTCACCTTTAATCGTAAACTCAGTTTCTCCAATCTTTCCAAAGAGAAATGGTCAGCCCCTCGCAACCTTCGTAATCGTAATGACATTGTTATTAAACCTGCAGACAAAGGTGGTGCCGTCGTTGTTTGGCGCACCGATCTTTACAAAGAGGAGGCTTTTCGTTAATTGAATTATCCGATCCTACTTTTTATCTCGAGGTAAACAAAGACCTCACCATCCATCATCAAAAATTAGTCAAAGACACCATCAATTATTTATTTATGAGGGCAGCCTTCCTCAAACTACCAGTAATCTTATCCTCACCACTTCCACAACCTCTCATATTTATTTCTTGCCGAAAATTCACAAAGCCAACAATCCAGGCCGCTTTATTGTGCCTGCGTGTAGCTGCCCTACTGAGCTCATTTCTAGTTATCTTGATTCCGTTATGCTACCCATTGTACAAACTCTTCCTACCCACATCAAATACACTAATCGTGCCCTCAAAATTTTCATTGACTTCCGTTTTCAATCCAAAACCAAGTTTTTATTTACTATGGACGTCAAGTCTCTTTATACTGTCATTCCTAATGACGAGGGACTACGTGCTCTCAAACATTTTTTTGATCGCCGTACCGATTCAGTACCAACCACTGCCACTTTATTACGCTTAGCAGAAATTGTTCTTACACTCAATTGTTTTTCTTTGACGGTCGTTATTTTCAACAAATCGATGGTGTAGCTATGGGCACTAAGATGGGACCTAGTTACGCTAATTTATTTGTTGGTTTCATTGAAGAGCAGATTTTTGAAAAATAATCCGGCCCCAAACCCGAACTTTGGGGACGCTAGATCGACGGTTGTTTTGGTGCTACATCCTGCAGCAGACCTGACCTAGAAGCTTTTATTTCTTTATTAACTCCTTTCACCCTGCACTTGATTTTACTTGGGAGATCAGTGAAACCTCCGTCACTTTTCTTGACATCTCGGTCAGTATCACTGCCAATTATCTTAGCACCAGCGTTTATTATAAACCTACTGATTGTCACACTTATTTATTATATTCATTCTCACATCCCAAACACACACTCAATTCTATTCCCTTTTCACAGTTTCTACGTTTGAGACGTCTCTGTAGTGACAACTCTGATTTTTTAACAAATGTATTGAAATGTGCTCTTTTTTCATTAAGCGGCAGGGTATAAGCGGCAGTACCCTGCCGCTATTATTGATCGCGCTATTCACAAGGTCTTCTGAACTGATCGCACAAGTGCACTCACTCCTAAGGCTCGCGCCGACAATGATCGTATTCCGTTTACAACAACTTTTCATCCCATCAACAACTCTATTAAACCCATTGTTAATATAGCAATTTTAATTAACTTAATTCCGATTCTAATACTTCAAATATTTTCAGTCTTTTAAGGTGGACTGCAATCTTCGCGCCTTGTTAGTTAAAGGTACTTTGCCCTCTGATAAAGAACCTGGCACCTTTCGTTGTTCCTGCAAACGATGTCTCACTTGCCCCATTGTGGCTCCTCGTACCTCTGTTACAGGCCCCAAATCAACTCTTAACATTACCGACCATTTCGACTGCACCACATCCTACATTATTTATTGTATTCAATGCTCCCACTGTAACCAGTTATATATTGGTGAAACTGGCCGTCGTTTAGGTGACCGCATCAGGGATCACCTCTATGACATACGCAATAACGATCTTTCTAAACCGATCTCTCACCATTTTAATTCTTCCAATCACTCGATTTCTAATTTTGTTGCATTCGGTTTATCTATCATCAACGGTGGTAACGATTGTTGCAAAACCAAAGAAATACGAATACCAATGGGATAAATTAACGCTTCGCATTTAATTAGTCTTCTGTCATTCCTGACCCTTCTGTTTTTTTATTATTTTATTTTCTCACATATTTCTATGCCTTTATTTCCTTTTGTATTTCTACCTACCTATCTCATTGGCCAATCTATCCTTACATCACTATATAACCACCTCTCTGTTTTTCTCCCACACACTTCACTCCGACGAAGGACTACTGTCCGAAACGTCAGTACCAATCATTCTTTCACGTTGTACAACTTAAAAAATTTCTATAGAAACACCGACGCAGCATCCATTTTTATCATATTTCAAATCATTTCATTTTTGTTATTTTCATAGTGTAAATTTTAAAATTTGTTTTAACCTATTTGATCAAGCCAAGGGTAGGGGGGGGGTCCTGGGGTGCCCGTGACCCCACCTTTTGTAAGCCTTTTTTAACCAAACAACCTATGAGCAGTGAGAACTGAACTAATCTAGAAACTATTTTGTAGGCTTGTCCTTCCCACTACTCTCACTGCTCATCCGAAACATGTCACATTAAGCCGAAACACGGCGTGGAGGTCGACATGACAATCTGGTGAGCACCCTCACTTTGACGCAGTGTGACCTCCCCCCCCCTTTGAAAAATCCTGGCTACGCCCCTGTTGATAATTAAATACTTTTATTCTAAGAATAGACAACATTGGCTAGACAGTGTGTATTATTATACTTATAACATAGAGGGCAAAGTTACTCGGTACTGATTGGCTCACAAGGGAGGGCTTTTTTCTTTAATTTAGGGCAAAATTACTTGGTGCTGATTGGTCGCTGGTTTGCAAAATATGTTGTTTTGGCAACAATGGCTTCGCGGTTTGCCGAAGTTGATGAAAACGGAATTATAGATTTAATGTTTTCTAGTGAAAACGAGAATACTAGAAACAGTACAAATTATTGGATAAACGTGCTTCAGAAGTGGGCAGCAGGAAAGAAAGTCGAACAACGCCTTGAAGAGTTGCCCTCGATGTCATAAACATGTAATCGCACGGTTCCTCGTAAAATTAAGGATTAATTTCACTTGTCTTTTCAATTTTTCCCAAATTACCCTCGTCGCTCTGCGACTGGGGCAGTTTTGGAAAAAATTGAAAACGCTCGTGTAATTAATCCTTAATTTTACGAGGCAGCATGCGATTACTTATACTAATCGGTTTGTCTCTGTATTTGACGTGTACTTATTATAGAGTGTTGGCAGGACCATTTGCAACAATGCTTCTCAGTGACTTGGGAGCAGATGTTATAAAAGTGGAAAAACCAGGCAAGTATTACAGATCGTATATTATTATATACATTGGAAAATGATTTTAACTAGTGTTAACACTAACTCTGAAAATCTTTGGTTCCTGGATCTGCAGCTTCGGTCATTTTCAAAATCAAGACGTCCCAATATTCCTTGCTAGCAGAGTCTGTCTCGTGACGGGTCTGCAATGAAAATTGAGAGATTCTGCCGATCTAAGGCGTTTTCTTTGAGACACCGCCGTCCACAACCATGGACGAAGCAAACAGGTTTTGAAACTGGTTTTAACCGAAAATGAGCAGTAGGCATGAGCAAATTTCAAAAACCGCTAGATGTTTTTGAGCCCGCGGTAGCATTTTGGCGCTAAAAGCCACGAGAAGTCAGAGCAATGATGTCAGAATTGCTAGGTTACCGACACGCATACTGAACAAAGAAAACGGCTTAAATCGGCAGAGTCTCTTATTTTCATTGCAGGACCGTCACGAGAGAGACTATTAGTAGGGAAGTCCCAATACTATTGATCCTCTAGAAGCATTATTTAAAACCTCAGACTATAATGTTAGAGTGTTGCTGGAACAAAACAAGCAAATTTTGTACAAAATTATCAATATTTTTCTTACAGCTGTCCGCAATCTAAAAACCAATTATCTTGTCTCTAGGCAAGGATTTTTTTGTTTAATTCTAACCTGAGTTTTAGTGCTCCAGGGACATAACAAGGATGAGAGCAGCATTTCCTTATCATGTTTTAGTTTTTCAAATTCGTGTGAAAGTGCCTTCCTAAGAACATAGTGTACTAACATAATAAATATTCTAGAATGGCGATCAGTGTTAAGCAAAGTATCTAAAAACAGATGCAAGCACTACATACATCTCCAGTCCAACCAAGGTGGTTGTGTTGATACGTGGACGATGCAAACACATGCCTCAAGAAAGACAACATTTAAATATTCCACAACCATCTCAACTCATTAAACGAACACATCCAATTTACCATCAAAAAGCCACCTGTATCCAAGAGGAACCAAACCATCTCTTTTCTGGACACTGTCTGCAGGGTGTGTTCAGATGGCAACATTGAGGTCAGTGTGCACTGAAAGGCTACCAACACAAGTAAATATTTGGTATTTGACTATCACAATTCGACACAGCACAAGAGAGCAGCAGTGATAGATTGTTAGATCATGTGGCAAATTTGCTATCGCGTGACAGTGGAAAGAAGAAAGAGAAAGTCCTGAGAGATCAGGAAGTAAATGGACTCGATTGATCACAAAATTGTACAAATCTATGAAACCGGTAAATAAAGCAACATGAAGAGAAAGAAAAAAGTGGTACAATCATGCCATATGTTCAAGGAGTATCAGAGCGATTAAAAAGTATTTTGAGCAGAGCCAACATCAAAACAGCGAGTTGCAAACAAAAGGAATTATTTAGAAAGTCAAGTGTGAATCCTACATTGGGGAATAAGAGATCGTGGAATTCATGCAGCAAGGAGTTCAAGCCTGGCACATGCCAGAAAACTTTTCGGTCATAAAACAGTATGCAGAAACAAACCATGACATTCACCTGAATGATGTGGATATTTTAGAAAAAAGAAATACGTAATCATCAACGATGATTATTTTTAGAGTAATGTGATTCAGAAGCTGATAACAATGCAATCAATGAAAGAAAGGAATTTCTGCGATATAGAAAACTTTTGTAAAGCATACATAAATCTAACGTTTTTTGTTTAACTTTCCTTCAATTCTAACTGTGATGAAGAGCTCAGTCAGCAGTCAAAATTTAGTTGTTCTAATTTTTTAACATTTTAAGATCAGTTTTAAACCCATTTTTAGATACTAAACATAGTAAATGTAGATGGTAAAGATTCATAAAATCGTACCATTTAATTTTTAAACACTTTGATAGTTATCAGTTAGGTTAACTGAGAACTTTCAGTACCTCAAAAGCAAAAACAGTTTTACTGTAAATAGTTGTTTCAACAATGGCTTAGTGTGAGGCAACCTCTCTTTACCATTGCATTCCATAATAATGATATATTTTGTGGTATAAACACTGTAGGTAAAGGAGATGATACGAGAGAATGGGGTCCTCCATTTGCCGGAACTGAAAGCACCTATTTTATGTCGGTAAATAGAAATAAAAAGGTACTGCATCAGGTCATTTTTAACTAATTTTGAATCGTTTTACTGCTTCTTTTAATTTTGATCTCCTTTTGAATACAGATTAAACAGATTGTTTACTTGGAGATTGAAAATTTGGTACTTTCAAATTCCATGCTATTTTGATCATAAGAGACTATATCCTTTCAAAAAAAGGTTTTATCATATGATAACACAAAAATTGGACCATTTTTAAAAGTTTTTTGCCCATCATCATCATTGTCATCATCTTCATTGCCATTATTCTCAGTCATCACCATTATCATTTTCATCATTGTCATCATCACAATTATCACCATCATCATTGTCATCATCTTTATTGCCATTATCACAGTCATCATCGTCATCATCTTCATCATTGTCACCATCACCATCATGATCATCATCATCACTAACAATCATCATTATCACTACTATCATTACTACTACTACTACTAATAATAATGATGATGATGATGATAACACAAATAATGATAATATGATTGTTTATTTTCTCCACAGAGTATAGCTGTAAATATGCAAGATCCTAAAGGTGCGAAAATTGTGCAACAGGTTTGTTGAGAACTATTAAATAAAGTAAAAAAGGTCTATAATATATTCATGTGAATAAAAACAAAAACAAAAGAATGGTATGAATGGGAAGGTACTTAGAGTTGAAATGGGAATTTTTCAATGTACAGCGTACTGGAGTTATTAGAATAAATTTAAACTTTTTCCAAGAATACGCAACACGTTGGATGAACATACATGTTTTGCCCTACATCTGCCATCGTCAGTGCTTAGTAGTGGTACTGGAACAACGATGTTGCCAGATATGAGGACGCAGGCTGCCGTATTGATCATAGTTTGGTCTTATCATATCCTAGAAGATGCCCACAGAAATCCGAAAAGTAAGTTACACATGTAAGATCCAAAGTTGTAGATTTCAGGACGTTGAACTGTAGGCCCAGTCTACCGACACTCTATCGGGATACTTAAAAGAACCCACACATTTTTCAAAAAAAATGCAGGGTAATGATCCCGGTAATGTGGTCTTTCTGTTTCACTGAGGGCATTTTTTAATATTTAATATATATGTGAGTCGCTGTAGCGGACAATCTAAAACTCTCTACTGTTGAATCCTGTATTAATTTGGAATATGAACTTGAAAAGCCCCGGGGAGGTTTCAAATTAACATTGAAATTGAAATCATCACCTTTAAAGACGCTTGTCCGGACCATGGGGTTGAGCATTTCTGAGAGTGTTCTGGCAGCCTCCCCTTCTCCCAACCTTGATCTCAGCATTACCGCTCCAGTCACGACTGATTACAACTCTGAGTGCCGCAATGACCTGGTTACCTGACCCAACGCTTTGAAGGCCCTCTCAAGCTTAAAAACAACAAGGCCCCTGGAATCTGCAGCATCATCGCATAATTCTGCAAGGAAGGTTTGGGAGTGCATGATCAAGTAGCTGGTTCCCATAGTCTTGTTTGGAAGAATTACTGGACAACTGGTGACACGTGGAGATCAACAGACAATGCGGGTTTGCTGCTGGTGTCATGAGAAGCTTCTGGAGACTTCTGTTGTGATGGCGTGATATATCCCAGCACAGCAAGCTGCGCATTTATAATACTGCTGTCCTTGTGCTGCTATTTGGCAAAAAGACATGACATCTTAGAAAGACTCTTGCTGGTTGCATCCACGGCTTCAAGGTTTGTGCCCTCAGGAAACTAAGGGCGTTCGTTTGCAAGACTACTTCACCAAGGAGAGTTGCATCTTAGGACTTGTTCGCCAAATGTGCTTCGTACCATCCCAAGTGGCATGTTTTGCAAGATCACATCTTACGTCGCCAAGAAGAGCATCCCACCCGAGTGATCTGTGACTACTCCAGAAACTTGACTACAATCAGCTGGATATTGTGTTTTTCATGTTGATTGATGGACGAGTCAATTTCGGCCGTGTTGATCCTGTTGCTAAACTAATATCTTGTTTCTTTGGTAAGTCATGCAACTCTTAAATGTATTTTCTCTGGTACTTGCTGTTTTTGTCAAGGCTGTCTTGAAGCTCCATCATTCTTGCCTTACAACTAAAAATGATGCCTTGATCGACTGTCTACCTAAAACCATTAGATTCGTTTAGATTACTATTTTCTTCCTTCAGATCGTCGAATTTATTCAATGAAATCCTGGGAGGCCTTAGGCACAGTACATTTCTGTCAGTCGTCCCTTAGTTCCTTACTAAGATTGTCGCAATGTTAACCCTAAGTTTGTTAGGTATTGGACAGTTTGGAAGAAACATCTTTAGATGTGCTGCCGTTAGAACTTTGACTTAGCCGTCTTTTATCAGAACAGAAGGAAAAAGCCACAGCAGTTGCGAGCACGTCCATTCCCGAGAAATGAACAGTAGAAGCGTTGTACTGAGGCACGCTTGCTGATACTGAGACATGAACAGAAAAAGCGTTGTACTGTGGCATGCTTGCTGATACTGAGACATGAACAGAAAAAGCGTTGTACTGTGGCATGCTTGCTGATACTGAGACATGAACAGAAAAAGTGTTGTACTGTGGCATGCTTGCTGATACTGAGACATGAACAGAAAAAGCGTTGTACTGTGGCATGCTTGCTGCCACAAACATAGTCAACCAAGGCCACGTCCAGGAAGGATGTGGTTCTAGGAAACAGTAGAATTGTAATGCAAGGCAGGGTTTCAGTTAACTTTTTAGGGGTATGGCTAAAAAATTTAAGTGGCGGCTAAAAAAGTCATATAAAAAGCCCCGGCTAATTTTTCCTCACACAAACATGCCCCCCTCGACTCTCCCCCCTTCCCCCCCACTCCCCACAAAGAAACACACGTTTGGTTTTCATTGAAAACTTTCAAGTGTTTAATTGTTAAATGAAACCAGAAAGCTTTAATTAATCGTGTTTACAACAATTTCTTAAGTGCTTGGTCATTCAATCCCGTTTTTTTTTCCTGATTTTTTTTCCAACCCTAAAATAGCTCTGGCGAAAGCCCGTGAAGCTATGGCGAATTTTCCTCCAAAGTCCAGACATGTCCAATACTGCCAATCTGAGAGCACCGGCGAATTTCACCGTTCGCCGACCCTTATCTAAAACCCTGCTAGGTACTAGCACGCATGTTCTACCTAAACTCATGCTGATCATGAGGAAAGTAGTTAGAAAATTATTTTAATTCTTTTTTATGTTTTAAATTGAAGTTGGCAAAGCAAAGTGACATTTTAATGGAAAACTTCCTACCAGGCCAGCTTGACAAGTTTGGTCTCGGATATGACCAGCTCAAAGTGGTTGCACCATCTCTTATCTATTGTTCAGTCACTGGTTATGGTCCAGGGGGTCCATATGGACAAAAAGGGGGATACGATATTATTGCATCAGCAGTTGCAGGCCTGATGCACATTACAGGACCAGAGGTGAATGCTACATTTATCATAAATAAATTATATGAGACCTTTGGTTTTAAGACCTTCACCAGTATGTACAACTTCAATGAGGGTTTGTGTGGGCTTGTAAATTTGAGGGGGGAGGGCTTTTATCCTGGGGGGGGGGGGGGCTTAAAAATGGAATAAAATGTTTCGAGGGATTTGAGAGAAATTTTTTTCTTGCTACAGTACTTAGCTTTAGCTGGAAAAACACTTGAAACAAATCAATTCACTTGAAATAACAAACAACATTAGCAAAAGTATGTTTACCATTTATTGTTCTTTCATTGTGATCTCTTGTTACTTGACAGTTGCCCTAGCAACAAATTTGTGGCAGCCTTTAAAGTATTATCGCTAGAAGAATTGAGATGTACTTAAAGTTATCATTTTTTCTCATAAAAACTCGGTTTTTCGCCCAGCTTAACGTAGTTTTGAAACCTGTGTAGTCTTGTTGTTTTTCCTCTAAGATTTAATAAACTGTTTTTAATTTTTGCATTGAAGGACGGTGATCCATGTAGAGTCGGTATAGCAATGACTGACATGACGACTGGTTTATACGCACACGGTGCTGTTATGGCGGCCTTGATTGAGAGACAAAGAACTGGAAAGGGACAAAAGATTGATTGTTCATTGCTTTCTTCTCAGGTACAGTGTATGTACATACTGTATCAATTGTGTACAACTTTAGATAGTAAATGAAATCTAATCAAATGAGCAAAGTTCTAAAATGTCAGGGTCTATACCAGCAGTTTTTGAAGAAGATATCAATGTTCTTAAAACTTCAATAATGGTTGGTTGCAAAACCGGTAATGAGGCATATATTTTTGTAAAACGTATTTATTTTGTTTGTTTATTGTTTGTTTTTGCAGAATATTTTACAACTTGATTATTATAATACACTAAATAGAAATGACGACGGCCGTGTAAAAAAGAGCAGCATCAGAAATGAGATGAATACTCAACACAGCTCCTTAGTCAACGGGTTCTGACTTTTCAATAATTGTTAAACGAAATATTTCTTTCCCAGAAAACTAAGATAAGATAGCAGTATTAAAGGCTGAGGTATATTCATATGTACATTAAAAATTCACAAGACGGTCCAAATATCTTAGGTGTTCAATGATGCATAGTTAAGGTGCAAAGTGATAAATGTTTTTCTGGGCGTACAAACGTCTCTCCTTAAACCATTTTTAAAATGGCTATGACACAAAATTTTTTCGCATATCTGAAAAATGTAGCATTTAAATACAAACGACGTACTATTCCAAAGTTTGAGCTGTGTAAGATTAAAAGCTGGCGATTTTATACGCTTTTTAAAATAGTTATTTTGCCACTAAAATGATCACAAGGACTGGGTCGAATGACGTAATATCGGGGACACAGCGGTAACGTTTTGCTTTATTTTGATTTCAAAAATTAGACATATCATTTCTTTGTGTTTTGGCAGATTTGCCCATTGGGAGGGCCAGCAACACAATATTCTCTTCTTTCTCCCGTTTTCTGTTTCTCCTTCATACTAAAAAGTTTGTTTTTTTACCCTAGATTACGTCACAATCTATTTTGTAAGTGACATTTTGGCAGCACAAGACAACTACCATTTTTCGGCTGAAATTTCCAAAGTTTAAGCGCGTATAAAATCACCAATATTTGTCCTACACAACTTAAATTTTGGAATCATACGTTTGAAACGTTATATTTTCCAAATGTGCAAAAACGAAAAAATTTCATAGGCAGTTTAAAAACTCTTACTGAGGGCAATTTATATGTATTTTAAAGTCAATGCTAAATCCATAACTGAGTACAAGTAACACTAAACGTTCTACTATCTTTGGTTCAGCATTCCGTTGTGCAATTATCTATACCGTGTCATTATTATGTGGATCAAGAAATCTTGAACATTGTTTGTTCGGAACAAGTTTAATGCACTATACGTAAACAAAAGGGTAGGGTAAGTGCAACATTGAACCAGAAACAAAAATCTCGTGTGTAACCGGTGTAATTGCTCTACTATGAGTCGAAAGAACTCTTCTAATTTTGATTTTATATAGCCGCGTGACAAATTAAATTCACAGAAGCAGTTTGTTTCTTAAGGCCGGTACACCGGTAAATTGTACCGGCGTACCCCGACGGCCGTACCGGTTTTCCCCAACTCGAAAGTTCAAAATAATTCTGGGGATGTCCCCAGACCTCTCTAGATACCTGAGCATTTGGTGCTTGACGACCTCGTACCCACTCCAGGTGTACCTGCTTTCCTACTTAGTGTACCCCACTTCTCAAGCCTTAAGAAACACACTGAGAAGACCAAGGAATACGCGGAGTATGCATGCCAGAAACAAGAGCAGACAATTCTTAGTCCAAACAGTTTGTTCCAATTTTCAAACAAAGTTTGTTCATCATCTTTTGAGTTGATCTCGGACGAAGTCGTTTGAAAAACCGTTCTGCAGATGTTTGACTGGGCTAATCACTGTTTCGTACTTAAAAAAAAATATAAGAACTACGTTTTCAGATTGAATCAAAACTAGACGCTCTAAGAGCGTGTAGTCGGGCTACAATACAAGGACTTTTGGGCTTCCTGTGCATTTTTCGAGAAAATTCGTGAAGTCTTACACTAAGTAATTGACCAAACGCGACGTGACAGATTGGCAAAAAGGTAAAACTAAAGTCGGGCTGCTGCGCGTAGCCTGACTAATAACAAAGAAGAAAAGCTAAATTCTAATTATTTCTTTTTTTAAAAAAAAAACTAAACCATAACAATGTACTTCCGGTGTAAAATTTAGTGGGCGGGGGCATTTGCACCTTCTGCCTAACGAAAGCTACGGCCTTCGCTTTACGCAAGTTAATACGGTCTATCTTTATTTTGAATCTGTAGAATGCAAAGTTTTATCTGATCATAAGCCATAAACAAATCAAAAATAGCATTGGAGGCCATTTTAATTCCATTCGTTTTCCATTGCTTCAGATAATAAATAGCAATTTTTCTTTCACCCAGGTTGCATTGTTAACTCATGTGGCAACAAGTTACCTTACAGCTGGCTTTCAGACCGGCCGCTATGGGACTGGTCATCACAGCATCGTACCTTACCAGGTTAGTTGCTTTAATTTTCCTCTTTCGGCTCTTACAAGAGGTTGATTCAGGAGTCAGGTTGGCCTAGTGGTAATCTTTTCTAAATTGCAAATTACACTGTCGCCTCCAATCACTACGGACCAGAGTTCGAATCCTGGTGTTCGCACGTGACCTGTCTATCTCAATCTGACTCCGAGGGTTTTTCTCCGAGATCTCCGGAGAATCGACTTCACGCTAAAATCTGAGCCGTCGACTGCCTGTATGTGGTTGGCTAAAATAATAGTGACTACGATGTGGCTTACTGAAATGACTGAAAACTCCAATAAGAAAACTTCTTGCGCAGTTGACATCTTCAGAATTCCGAAGTTAATGAAGTTATAATGAGCGTGGAGGTGAATTAATTCACACTCATTCGACTGTAAACTTTTATCGTGTTTAAGCGAAGCAACAATTTGTGCAAGAATTTGATTCAGTGTTAAAAAATTGCAAAATTCAACAGCCTTACATGAACTTGCATAGTTAACATCAACTACTCTGTTTATACAGCGGAAAAGAAAACTTTGGTACTTGCAAGTATTTTCATCATATGAGTTTGTACCGCGGGTTGTTTGCAACGTCGTTGACCTTCTTTCGTATTAAAAGAACAATAAATTCAAAGTAGTAACAGTATTAAAAGCACTAAAATTAGTAACAATAGTTGTAGTCGTTGTAGTAAAAGTAAAGAAATATAATTTTACCTTTTTTTATCAATTTTCCAGGCATTTAAGACACGAGATGGGTACATAGTAATCGGGGGAGGAAATGATAAACTTTTCAAAATCCTATGTGAGGTGCGTAAAAAAACCAATATACTCTTGTTACTATGACTGAATTTTTATGCGTATTGTCATTTATAAAAGCTAAATCCTTTTACGAGCCTAGTGGGCCATCGGAGCCGACACTTTTCTCCGGTTTCCGTAGTGTTAAGCGGATGAGAGTCATTGATTTCCCCTGGACGGGACACTAATCCATCGCAGGTTAGCTCCCAGTCGAAGCTGGTACTCATTTACCGACCTCGTAGGGATGGAAAGCTGAGTAAGATTTGGCGGAAAGGAAGGTCACACAAATGTTCAAATTTCGGCAGACCCTGGGATCGAACCTGGGGCCTTATGGTTGGAAGGCATAAGTCTTATCAACTCACCAACCACGCCGCCGAATTGTCATGTATACTATTTAAGTAAATGCAAAAGAAAAGTCTGAAAAAAGCAATCGTAGCCTCTATAAAACCGCTGCAGTGGTCTTACAACTTGATTCAAGAGCCGTAACTACGTATCAAAAATCAGCTTGGAACTAAAATTGACGTGATCCCAAAAACTGTGTATCCGGACATCTGAAATTAAAAAGACTAAATCAACATCGCAGAAGTCGCGGGTTTCAATCCTGTTAAATCTTACTCTTTTTCAGTTGCATAAAATTCTTTCATAATCGCTCAGATTGTTTCGTAAAGTCATTGTACTCGTAACACAACAACATTGATGGAACACCTAGACGTGCTACTATTGTAACCAGAGTTAAAATGAGTAAAATTGTTTGACACTGATTTAAAATATAAATATAAAGACGTTTCGAGCGTAAAAGCTTTGCTCTTCCTCAGTTACAAATGCTTTTACGCTTGAAAAGTCTTTATATTTATATTTTAAATCAGTGTCAAACAATTTTTACTCATTTTACCGTTATGCGTGATTGCAATTTCTCAAGTTTTATAACCAGAGTTGTAACTTGATTTGAAACACAGATTTGCTACTATTGTAATTAGGGTCGACAGGGGATAGCACAGCTCAGTGGTTAGGGCCGCTGGATTTGAATCGAGGTTACCCAGATGCAAATCCCCGACAGTAATCATTGAATAGAATTTTTTCAGTGGTCCTAGGATGTGGCGGTGTGAGATTGTCATCGCGCCGACATGGTATTTTAACTACTACGCATGCTCAAACTTAATTAGCATTAGGAGTTTGGCATTGCTCGGAGTTCCATCTTCAACACTTTGAATCGTTAGGATTAACTCTCCGAATATAAGCTAGGGTTTCGGTAAGGGTTGTGTTAATGTTTGACTAGTCAAGCTAGAACATGCATGCGCAGTAGGCGAAATACAATCTTAGCTCAATCTCAGGCCGCCACATAGGACAAATTAACCATGTTTTGTAAATAGCCACTGGTTGCCTCCAAACATTTGGGAGCTCCCCTTTAGGAGAGCTTTTAGAAAATGTTATCATTAATATTAATATGTTAATCGTACTGATGGTGTCATGGTCGATGATGTGGTCATGATGTCTTGACTTTCAATTCTCGGTTCTCGAGGATAGTCCTTGTACATCATGGTAACCTGGCCTTGTTACTGGAGGAGGGTGGCCAGTTCCATTCTCCAGGTGGGGGTTGTTGGCTCCTGAGAGCTCATCCACCTTTGTCAGGTCTTATATTTCGTCCTGCAGGGTGCCCACACACCCTCCTCACCGAGCGAACTCAGTGGGGTTGCCGGTTTAGTCGCCGACGGCTCGACCATGGAACAGGTAGAGCCGGTTTACATGTTACCAGTAGCAGGAATTCTCCTGACCTGGAACAGGTGGTACCAGTTTACATGTTACCAGTAGCAGGAATTCTCCTGACCTGGAACAGGTAGTACCGGTTTACATGTTACCAGTA
>JAOEHV020030386.1:0-17920 GCA_025447995.2 Isaurus tuberculatus | reverse complement strand
TTTGATTATAAGAAGGGTTGGGGGTCGCAGTTTGGTTTTAGGGGTGCGGGTTGGGGTCGGTGGGGGGTGGGGAAGCTTGGTACGCGGTGTTGGGGTCGGTGTATTTGCAGGATTGCGGTGTTTTCTACCCAACGCTTCGATTAGTTCGACTTTACGTAATTTGCGGTAGTCTTTGACACCTCGCTCTTTGGCGAGGGCTTTCAGCTCTTTCGCAGTTTGTTCCGCCATTTTATTATACCAATCTATTTTCTTTAAACCGCTTTGGGGGTATAGATTAGATTTCATTTCTCTAAACCATTTTTGCTATACGTGTAAAGCCAGATATATTGTACTCGATAGTTAAATAGGGCTTTTACGATAATTTATCGTTAGTGTGGGGATAATCTATCCGACTACCTACTTTCTATAAAGAGCATTGTGCAAGACTAGACGGTTGCTGTGTGATCTCAATTGATTTTTAAAAAAAGCTCAGCTAGCTTATTTACTAATTTAGAGAACCCTGAAGCACTTAACTAGTTTTACTTTTGGTTTATGATGTAAACATTTATATGCTTGCGATTTATTTGCAAGAAAACGAAAAAAAAAATTGAAATTGTTAACAAATGCTGACAAATTCTTTTCACCGGCTCGGCCGGAAAGCTATCCACAACTGAAGAAAAAAGAAAACGGAATAACTTTAAACTTAGTAACTTTCTGATCTGTTAATGTCTAGTTAAGTTAAAGTATTTGAAAATTGTCCCAGCCTTTGTTTTTTGTTTCGTTTTCGGGAAGTGCTAAATTTTGCAAATGTTTAGAATTGCAAAGATAGCTAAAAGTAAAAATATCGTAGAACAAATTTTTTTTAAAATTAGCATTTTCCGTATGTGTATTTTTAGAAAGTAACTTATAAAGGAGTAGTCCTTTAAATGAAATAAACACAAATAGAGTTTATAGCCTCGAGGAAGATTGGTGGCTTAAACAAGATTTTATACATAATTTCGTATCAACATGTAAGAAAATTGAGAGGTGAATTTTTCAGAGTCATTTAAAGTAACATAAATTATTGATGAAACTTTAAACCTGTTTTTGTTTAGGAAATCACATACATCTTTATTTGGTTAGTAAAGTTGAAGTTCCTTGGAAGTTTGTGGTCGCTGTTATTAAAATGGCTTTTCAGCTAACGGTCTCATTTTTATTCGTATTCCGCATTCAATGGTTTTGTCATTCCTGTTTTTGAAACATTAACATTAGCCCAAAAGTGAGCAAGTTTGGCGCCAGTCACTGAAGAAAATCTTGTGTTGAAACATTTTTTTCAAATCACTAAAAACTGCTAACGTTATCAGTTTAAATGCTTTCTATCAAATTTTGCTCTTTATAAAAGTTGCAGCATGGCCGTTTTAGAATTCTTTTGTTAATACCACGGTAGTAAAGAAATAAAAATATAAAAGCTTCGTTACCAGGATTCAACATGATAAAAAAAAAACAGAAAACATTCTCTGGTAAAAAAGTTAACAAACACCAGCTCTAAACAACCATATACTGTTGCCTTTGTCAGGTTAAATGAACAGAATGACAAACGAAAAAAAATATTGAGTGCTAAAATTAGCATAAAAAAAAAATAAAAATTTAAAATGTATAAAACGGTTAACGTAAATGAATAAATTATGTTGCGTATAAAAGAAGAAGGTGTTGGAATCAGTGTCTGTGTAAAATAATTTTGTATTGTCCCGGGAGTGAAACTGAATTATTGTCTGCGTGATCGGTTCTTGCAGTGTGTTATGATTCTAATATTTTCCTTGTTAATTCAATTGTTTTCTTTGTCAGTAACCGTGGCATTGCTAAAATTAATTTAGTAGCCACAAGACCAAGCATGTTTAACGACATTCGATCTTTTATTAAAATGTCTCACATTTTTATGTCGTAGTAAAGAAAGCTTATCATTGTGAGTAATTTTCTTTGTGAACACTTTATTCAGCTGGTGATCCGCGGTCAAAATTTAGTTTTGAACTATTCCAAAATCTCACTCATGACCATGACCCAAAAAATTGGCTTGCGTAGGAGAGTTGCTGCTGGTACGGATACCGAAAAGGTGACGCGTTTTAAAACAACTTTCCAAAAGTTTCCCTTGTGTTGCAGCAAAAAGCCGAAGATTATGTAAAATGTAGTAATTAAACTGCTACAATTGAAGAACAAAATTCCTGCTTTTATGAAAATTGATCGAAGCCGGTAGTTTAACCATTGGGCGAGCTTCAACATTTCCAAAGAAATAAATAGTCGGTAACAAACTTACAAGGCTTGAAAAACGTAGCGGAAGAAAAAAAAAGTAGGCTTTAGTTTCCAGGCCTAAAATCCGAAGCTATACGTATATTTAGAATAATATTACGGTTTATCAAGCGGAGTTAGAAATAATACTGCCAGTATTCGATAGAGAAAAGTATGTCAGACCGGAATTTTATTTTTTTAAGAAAAGATTAAAAAGATTAAAAAAACGGTCAGCTACTGCAGTGAATACAAAATCCGAAAGCACTTAAACAACATGCTGCGTAAAATAGACCCTGTGGTTCAAACGGACGATGCAGGAATTATAAAACTGCTGTTAAATCGCTATTACTGTATAGATGTGACTTTAAAATGAAACTATTTCCGCATTGCTTGAGGAAATACGAACTGGATTTAAGTAGGTATTTCCGGAAACTGTTTGACTGACAAAAAATTATTTACGGAACTGTAAACAAACATTCCCATCTCACATTAACAAGGAACTGTGCAGATCTTTTAAGAGGTCATAAAGAACAGTATGCTTTAATTAGCAATTAACAGAAATTGTTGTCATAGCTTATGATGTTAAGTTTATTAAAGCAATTCATTAAAACAAAAGGAACAGGTTGTTTGTTCATTAGTTAAGAATGCACTGACTGCCCCCGATATTAAGATAACTTCCGATCCCCAAGGGTCAAATTGATGTTAGTAATTGGTCAACAAATTATTATTCCCGCTGTTCGGAAAACAGGTGTGAAGTGAAACTTCTACGCTTTGCCAGTATAGTGACATACGAGTAAGGATGACACGTTCTTATTATTTGATATAAACTAATTGATTCATGTTTGAAGAACAATAACCTGTATCCTGCCAGCGTGTAACAAGAAAACATTGCCTCTGTTGATTGCTCTCGAAAAACAAGTTTCAATTATTTCTATGGAAAGGTTTGTTTCATTTATTCCTAATTTACAACAGACAAGTGCATTTAATTCTAAAACATGAATAGTTTTTACACACCCTTAAATTGCGTTGAAATATCTTTCACACATTTATCTTTCAACTGATTAACTATTTTTTTCGATTTCAGGGTTGACCAAGTGCCAGTTTTGAGAATGATTATAGATTTCGAGTTTTCTCAAGCTTCATTAGTTTTCGTGTTCGTCGCAATTATAACAATTTGGTTTTGCAAAAGGATTATGTTTCGAAAGACGATCAACAACTTTGAAGATAAAAATATTCTTATTACAGGCTGTGACTCGGGTTTTGGTAAAGCTGCAGCCATAGAGCTTGACAAGATGGGATTCCATGTTTTTGCTACATGTTTGACCAAGAAAGGAGAACAAGAACTTCAAAGCGTGTGCAGTGACAAGTTGAAAACCATCATTCTTGATGTTACACGGTCGAACGAAGTGCAGTCTGCGCTTCAGGAAGTTGAAAAGTTTCTGTTACCTACGAAAGGTCAGTCTCGAACTTTGTCATTAATATTGTTAGAAAAGCTGCTCTTTCGTTAGTTTCACTACAGGTGTAAATGGATACTATAATAAATTTAGATTCTTCTTTTAAAAAATCGATAACAAACGCATTTATACACTTGCATCCGTCTCAAATAATGAGCGCAGAAAGCTCTCGAAAAATTAGATAGGTATTGTATTTCTGTTTGCATAAGATTACAGTTAGTTTGCTCAAGGCTAACAATAACTACTTCTACTTCTTGTTAATGTTTAGGTAGTTTTAATTTCAAAATGATCTTTAACTAAAATTGGATTTCCCTCATTGGCTTAGAGCCAGAGCCGAGTCTTTTATTTGGGGATTCGCAATTTTGTAAAAAAAAAAAAGGAGTAACTTGTCGTGATTTTCGCTTTAGATTGCTTTAATTTGAAAAATTATAACAGTTAACTTTAAAAGATGTTATCAAATTATGATAAAACTAACTGCCTATTGTTTTGTACTATCGTTACTCAAATTAAAATTCCATTCATACAATAATTTTGTACCCGAATAACCAAAATTACTTGCATTCTCTGATCATATTCATTTAGGAAATGCTTTTCACCGTAGGTCATTTTGACTCCCTTTACAGTTACTGCAAATTCTAACTTGTTCTGCAATTTGAAAATTATAAAAAGTATATTAACAAAAACAATGAACTCTGACTTTTAGCACGTTTTCTAGTTGTTGAAAAAATTCGGTAGAGCGTATCAAACAAAAGGCGTTGGACAATCATCAGATAAATGACAAGAAGTAACTTCAATTATCAGAAATGGATTTTACATGACATTGGATGCCTACAGATTTATTTTGAATGTTTCCATTTGCGTCACTCGAGCTATCAATATTTGGTCAGTAACTCCGTGTGAGGTCTTTGCCCTTTGTAAGTCTTTTTTCAAAGAACCAGCAAGAGCGTCAAGGTAGTCAAAGCAGACAATGTTGATGACAATATTATTTCGTTCTGCACATGACTTGTTTGTGTCATCAACTAGCATAGTTGATAAAAACCTGATGGTGTTCTATCATCAGGGTAATTTAGGAATTAATAAAAAAGAGCTATTTTAAGATAAAGAAAGCAAACCATTGTTGTTGATTGTTTTTACAATGAACTAGCGGTGAGAGATATCTGCAATCGGAGACTCCACAGTGAAAATTTTTTTTCGCAAATTATTTCAACATGGCACTCTTGACGCTTAACACTTCCTATTTTACTAACGGTTTGATTAAATCAAACATGATAATAAATTGAGCAAGAAAAACGACAGGGTTAGTTGCAGTATAAAGTAATTCAATCATAACTTGATAAAAGTATTATTAGATTTGAATACCGTTAATATAGTATGTAACTGTGCATTACTGATGCACATTTTTCCATTTATAACTTTTCCATTCTAAACATACGTTCATAGGTCTATGGGGTTTGGTGAACAATGCAGGGATCGCCAGGATTGGTCCGATTGAATGGATCAGCTTGGACGAATACAAGTCGGTAGCTGACGTTAACCTGTGGGGAGTTGTCGATGTTACCAAAGCGTTCCTGCCTTTAGTGAAGAAGGCCAAGGGTCGTATAGTCAACATTACAAGTATTGGAGGTAGGGTTTCCAAAGAGACTGTGAGGAACGAATGAGTGAATGGCTCCTTGCAATTTCGGTTTTTAGCTTTCTGAATAGCGAAATACTGTTTAGCCGGAACAGTGTTATTCTGCCTTGTGAAAAAGTTTAAAGTCGATAGTCTTGATTTTCTGTTAACAGTTTTTTTAAGATGTGCCATGATCAACAGCCTGTCGAACTCCCAATCATATAGTTGTAACTTTGAACCCTGACTGGAAAAACTTTGCCGCAGCGCTTATCAATGGTTTCTTTAGTGTTGAGCCTTAGTGAATGACAGCCTCTGTGTCGCCCTTAACGAAACACTAATCCTTCACAGGTTAGGCCCCAGCTGATAGTGGTACTCTTATTAATTACCGACCTCGTAAAGATGGAATATTAGTCAGCTTTGGCCAAAAAGAAAATCACATAAATGTTCAAATGTCCGCAGAATCGGCCTCAAACTGGGAACTTGTTACTGGAAGGAAGAAATCTTACCAACTGCGCCAATCATGGCGCCGTGTTAACTTGGTCATAATTTCGCGATATTCCAAGACAGGGCATTAATTGTAAATGTTGGTTGACGCATTTTGTTTGTTTTCAAACAGGAAGAATTTGCCTTCCACATGCCAGCGCGTATTCCATTTCGAAATTTGGTGTCGAGGCTTTCTCGGATGCACTACGCCGGGAGATGAGTGGCACTGGTGTATCAATTTCAATCGTTGAGCCGGGATTCTTTCGAACCCATTTAACTGACAAGGGAGAACTAAAAAAGCTATGGCAAAACGCATGGCATAACCTTCCTCAAGAAATGCAAGAGGAATACGGCGAAAACTTTTTCCAAGCAAGTAAGCTAGATTATTCTTTTAGTAAGTTACAAAAATCTTGATTTGAGTTTTCATTTCACCAACTCACTAACGTTTTCAATACTTATCTTAAAAATATTTAAAAAAAACAAACAAAACTTTTGTGGGTTAAACTAATAAATATATATTTTTGTATTGTTGCTTTGTTTTCTTTATTCTTTAACTTTGTTATTGTCTGTAGGCGTTAGCAACATGCTCAAGGGAATCGTTGATACATGTGCTTCTCCCGACATCAACAAAGTTGTTGACGTCATTAAGCATGCTCTGACGTCATCGTCACCTAAAACACGTTATATTGTGGGATGGGATGCCAACTTTCTTTGGATTTGGATTTCAAGGGTTCCTGCTCGAATTGGAGATGCCATTTTGAAGTTGCTTGGTGAAGACATTAGACCGCAGTTTCTCCATAAAACAGTTAAAAGCGCGAAAGACGAAAACATGAATGGACTGTCGAAAAGTTAAAAGAATATTAACATATAATTTGAGATAATTTTACATTTTAACTATTATTTAATATCTGGCCTTTGATGTACCAGTTTTGAGAACCTTTTTTAGTCGAAAAAAACAGTTAAGAAGGCGAAAGACGAACGCGAAAAATAAAATGACCGGTAGGAAAATGAAAGTAGTTAACACGTTTTTGAAAGTTTTATACTTCATTCGTTATTTAATATCGTATTTGTAATATACTCCTTTTTAACACACCTTTTGTTATCAACTGATTAACATATAAGTCATTATCTTGAATGAATAAGGAAAGAAATAAAGGTGATATACCCTTTTTAGAAAGTTTGATCTCGAAGTTTTTATTTGAGTATTTAGTTATTTTCTCTTAATCTGACGCCGCCGTTTTGCATTTGTTTCTGCAATAGTTAAATTTTGAAGTTTCATAATGAGAAATGCCCTCCACTTTTTTAACGACTAACAGCTATTATTTCTTATTAGACTCGTTATTTTCGCATTAATTTAGTATACAAAGTGAAATGTTGTCGCCTTAGAGCCTGACTCACGGTCTTATAAGAGTGCAAGTGGTTTGGGAGTAGAAAAGAAACTGTCTCTCATATAGACAGTTATAGTCTAACCCATTTGAATGGTCTCGAATACCCGAGACAACCTTTCCCCGAGCTACAACAGGCGGGCTAAGTTTTTAAAAAAATGTTGTAGCAAAAACCCGTGTACAACTTTCTGTACGTTGGATCCGGGCCGGACCAAGTTTCCTAAATTTATCATCGTTGTTTGTCAACTTTCCTTATACTTTTTTTATCACTATTTGAATTCAATTCGACTTCAGGAAACTCCCATTTTAGGATATACTAAGCATGCAGATTTTAAGTTGGGGATTAAAAGATAAATGGCCAGTCGTATAAGTAATAAATTATTATTATTAATTATTAATACGCGCACGGAAGTGTTTGTCTTCAACGTATATATTTTTAGACGTTGACGTATTTTTGGTTTACGTAATCGAAAGAAAGTGTAATGTAATCTCTCTAGAAGGAAACAAAGATTTTAACACATATAATTTACATCAGTTTCAAAAGCCTTTTAAAATATTATTTAGCCTTGACAAGTTAAATCATAAAGTGTTGATGTAACATTCAAAATGAGTCCATTAATTCCGCTTGACCTTTTTTTAAAATTTTCTTTTCGTTTGGATTCACTTTAATTCAAAAACCCCCATATACAAAATGAAGCAAATTTCTGAGCTAGGCTTACATACCAGCTTTTCAAAGTTTTTCTTATAGCCGTTCGGATGTTCCCTAATCTCATACAGTAGAGCAGAGGATTTAATGCGCTTTTTAGCAAAGCAACCGTAACACCACATCTGTATGCAACACGGGTTGTTTGTTCATCAGTGCTTTTCCACAAGCCTACAACAACTTGGTATACGAATATTGGAAAATAACAGATTAAAAAGCATGTAACTACATATAGCATTGTCAACGTTGAGCGTCTATATCTCAATATCCTTAAGTTTTCTTGTTTATTTGAGGGCTTACCATCCGTGCCATAACTTGCTTTGATATTCGTTGTTTCATGCGCCGACGATTCTTCTTTTATTTGTTTCCTGTGACGTCTGACCAAGGCGTAAATTTTACAGTAGCAATAAATTGTCACAGCTAGGCTTATAGCGATGTTTCCAATTACAACGGGTCGAACATAAGTTTCTTTCACATCCCAAAACCGCAACATGCACAATGTGGTCATGAAAATCCAACAAAATGCTATCACTTTGAGAAGTCGTCTAGATGTCACCAATGTTTTGTATCTGAGGTGAAGTCGTAAAGCGAGAAATCTTTCTATCGATATTAGTGAAAGCGTTAGAAATGTAGCACTTGCTACAATCCAAGTGGCCAGCGAGCCCGCGACGCCAACAACACAGTACAGAGCTGTGTTGTGTTGCATTTCGCCTAGTTTTGTAGCAATATTCAGCGGCGCTACCACAAGTCCAGAGAAAAAGTCAGTAACTGCAAGGCAGCAAAGAAGCGTGTTCGATGGACAATGGAGTGATCTCGTCCTCGCTATAACAAATGCGATCAAAGCATTACTTGTAGTTGCAATCAATGAAATTAGAAACTCAAGGGCAATCGTAACAATATTGCTTACGAAAACTTGTGTTGTTTGCTCGACAGCAGGTTTTAAGAAGGTACACGATGCTTCCGATATTTGACTTTGATTTCCCATCGCTTCCATCTCAAACTCTACTTCACTCTTAGGGACCAATGTTATGGACTAAGTTGTTTAGAGATACTTCTCATCATCTTAGTTGGGCTTTTAATACTTCATATCTTGGTATATTTATAGTTTTTATATAAAACTTCAATCGAAGCCATTAGTTTCTGATAGCAATCAATGACGTAATGGAGAGGTGTTATATAATGGTATGCTATTTATTATCATTTACAGCAGTCGCAGACCCATATTTATAATTCACACCCTATTTGGGTGTAACAAGTTATAACATAAAATAAGCAATTATCAGTTAATTTGGGGCTAGTTTTATCACTGGAGTTTTATTAAAACTTGTTTTGAAAAATAAATTATCTGAGGTATACAACGACGAATGAATAATAAATTCGGTTTCGTTTGATCATGGTGTGAGTTATCGACAATGAAATTTCTTTTCACGGTTTGCTTTTCCGTTTTCGGCTTTCTCTTTCCGGTTGACACGAAAGCAACAAGCCCTGCAAAAAATTTTCATTTTTACTATTTTTTTTCTTCAAGTAGAACTAAAATTCTAAAAGTTTTAATTCTAATCCTAATACTCGAAATAAATTTTTTTTTGTTGTTGTTTTTGAGATACCGCGCAAAAAGCATTTTAGGCACTAAACGCGAGGTGTTGGTTTGATGACAGGGGCTGTCAAACATATATCGTGTAACGGCATTGCAGTAACTTATGTAAGGCGTCGAGTCTTCTGTTTCGAGTTGTTCGTGAGAGGAATGTGTAAATTTGCATGCAAATATTAGAGTTTTTTTTTCAAAGTTTTATATTTATTATCAGAAATAGAATTGATTTATTAGAAAATTTACTTATTGCAAATAATTTATGCCGTCAAAGTGCAAAAGTCCGTTTTGCAGTTCAGGAGCCGGTTGTACAAAGGTTGGATAAAGTTATCCATTGGATAAGAGTTATCCACTGCATAGATTTTGTATAGATTTTATCTGCTGGATACGGATTTATCCGCTGGATAGCACTATTCATCCTTCGTACAACTGGCCACAGGCAAGTTTATCAGGGAGTTCATGGTGTATAGACTTCATAGAATTCACAGAATTTTCTGAGGCGGAGAGTTCATTTACCGAAAAAAGTTGAAAGTTAAAATATGGGTACTATTTTACACAAAAAGTGTACTTCATACCAAAAACGCTTTAAACCGCTATTTTTCTTTGTCATTTGGCTTAAGGCTCGACATGTGCGTGGAGCCTCTGTTGAACATTGCTGCTTCGGCTTTCAAAGGCCATGCAAAGTTCAACTCCAAGCAATCTTGAAGATTTAAGGCTATTAAACAGGTAATTCGTATGTCTAAAAAATTTGTTCTTCGCAAAAGAAAACTAATCAACTTACGTTGGATTTCCAAACAATCTAATTCAGCTTAATGGAGATTTTCATTAACCTGAAAAACTTGTCTTCTTACCAACTCCTCAGCGGCTGATTCGGTTGAAACTAGGATATTCCGAGATAACACAAACTGCAAGATTGTCTCTTGTTTTCGTGGGTAGACGCTTGTCTCGCACCCAGATAATACTGTTTTAAAAAGACAATAAGATCCGAAACCGATATCTTGCTTGTGTGGGCTTTATAATGGTAAAAAATAATTGCAAAAGCATAGTTGTGTTATCATACAACCGAAATATAGCAAAAGGTGTCATGTTGATAACTTGTTTTGATTTTTAGCCACAATATAAAAAAAATCAAATCTTACTCTGTTCGTTTGTTTTATATTCGATTTTTTTTCCATTGTTCTTTAAATCTTATGATGGAGTTGGTACTAGTTTTTACGAATCTCAAATGTGATCTTTCAGTTGCCACTTACGATAAAAAATCACTTTCTCTTTGGTATATCTAAAAAATCTCTTTTCTTATCCAGAAAAAAAAGAAAACAATAAACAAGTTACTAATTAGAGTCACTTAGTTTAAGTATGGTTTTATACTGCGTGAACAACACTAAAGCAATTATTGACCACTTTCTACCGGAAGACGAGTGCATATTGAAACAAAACAATATTACCTCTTCGTTCTCTAATTGGCTGAAAAAACTTAGCAGTAGTACGCATGTGCTATCTATACTCATAATCATTTTCACAGCAGCATCCCACAAGCAAAATACTATTACTGTTCTTAACTATCTTGTTTTTCAGCTCTATACTAAATTGACACGGCCCGATGAGACCGAATGTTCAGCAAGCCGGTAAGGGTCGTAAGGCGTAGGTCTTGGGCCCAGTTGACAAAAGGCCGATTAGCACTAACGCAGCTTTAAGTTTTTCATCCATACTTGTGTATCCAACTTGTGCTGGCGCTATGTGGGCTCGGCCCACGGCAGCAGTAAGTACAAGTAAGTGAGTGTATCCAACCTGTGGTTTGGCTTGGAAACGTGGGGTTGACAAGCTTGATTGTTGGAAAATACGAACAGTGTTTATAAGCTTCCTTAACTAATCTTTGGAGAGAAATTACTGTTTGATTTATGGCTTTAACTACGGTTAAAATTAAATTGGAAGCCGGAGGGGAAGAGAAACAGAGGAAGACCCAAAACAACCAGGCGTCGCACTGCGGAGAAAGAACGAGAGAGACAAGGATGGAACTCATGGACAAGAGCAAGACGGGCAGCAAACAATCGCCAACAATTGAGGGAGGATGTCCAAGCCTTACAAGTGCGCCTCCTGGCGAGAAGAGATTCAACCTTAACCTTAAAATTAACCAGCTTTTGAATAACCCAGCCCTGATATTTTACTGAATCGAAAAAGTTGTTCACGGTTATGAACCCTTGAACTTTATTACGGTATTAATGGGTAATGTCTGCACTTATCAGCGGCTCTAGGACTCTTTCTAGTGGCTACAGGTTCTTGACATTAGCATGAATATGGTACCTATATGAGGTGTTTTAAAAACTTTAAGGTATAATACTTCCTATCCTACCTTGCTCCAAGAAAAATCATACTCACCCCCCTCCCCTTCAACAACTTACTTTATACAGCTGCACAAAAAGAAACATCACTTCTCCAAAATGATAAATATCAGCATTTCATAAAAAAAATACTAAATTCAACATGTTTGAGCCAGTAACCGTTATTCATGTCGCATAAGGTATATCTCTAAATGAATCAAATGCATATTAACTGATACAGATTATTCCACCTCTATAATATAACAGTTCAATATCTTATGCACCAGTCCCCAGTGTTTCAACCCCTGCTAAACAAACTTTAATCGCCTCAAACAAGATAGCAAGTTCACCAGTTTTGTAAAGCTAAATGCAGTTAAGTTTTAAGATTTAACCAATAATATTACTTAACTCGTAATTGTCCAAGGGACAAAATCTCTATAATGAATTATTTAGTTGGTGTTATTGTCATGATTTACTTTCTACAATCGTATGTTTAATTTAATGTTACAGATCTGACAAAAATTTTAAATTACTTTTAACTCTTTAACACCATGTCATTAGTGAAAATATTTCCTGATGTAGGTTAAAAATTTTTTTTTCATTCTTAGCTCATTTTTCCCAAACTCAATCACACTGTTTCATGTCCGTTATTTAAATTAAATGTTTGGTTTCGATTCTTAAAAAAAAGGAACCCATTTAGATGAAAAGCTGATACGTGTGTCGTTGAGCAAAAAATTGGTAAACAAGATTAAAAATATATTAAAGAAAATTCATTTTAGGTTTGATATTGTCGTACGTTTACATGAAAGAAGGAAGCTGTTAGTAGCGTTCATAAAAATAGAGAATTTATTGTCGATTTAGACACCTGTTTTTCCTAAACTTTATTTTATCTGCTATTTTTCAGTATCATTGTCACAAACAAAACAGGTTTATGCAAATTGCATTTACAGTTGTCAAACCGTTTACATATTGTGCACATCTGTTTAATTGGAAGATGGTCTCACTTGATTTTACAGTAAAATAGCTTTTCGGTTTGTTATAAAGGATACGCAAGTAAATGATATAATGAAAAAAGAAAACTGTTCAAGAATGAAATATACTATAATATAAGACTATAGAATCTCGAAAAATGTTTCTTGTTTGAATTCCGAATTTATGGAAAGGCGATTTAGTGATATTTGCTTGAGGCCGGATTTATCAGATAAGAGGTATTAACTGTGTTTTTAGGCATCAGTGTTTGTTCGCACAACACAGAACAAACAAAAATGCATAAACGTCGAAGGCAAAATTGTTGTTTGAAATGAAAATTACTTTCATTGGCCTGATTTAAGATTTCCTTCATGAAGCAAAAACAGCAGCTGGTTCCGCTTTGCTACCGCTAAGTGGAAAAGTTAGTCATAAAGGTAATTGTTTGCGACTTGCTCCAACGCTGAAACAAACCTCTTGAGTAAGTAATCACACCATTCAATACGCGACTTTGTTTTCTACATAAGAAGAAAAAAACAGTCAAGTCTAAAGCTGATGACCCTACGTAACAGAAGTACAGCGGACATATTTTATCCAATGAATAGCCACGAACAAAAGTGTTACTTTCTTCCTCCAATTGTGCAACAAGAGAACTCTATACTTTTCACAGTGGATGTGATAGTTTGTCTTTTGAACTCAATATTTTGTTTAATAGCGGTTCCAGGTAACTTCATAGTTATTTTTACCATATGGCGTGCATCTTCACTTCATTCACCTTCAATGACTCTGATTGGTTGCCTTGCAGTGTCTGATTTGGTTGTTGGAATAATAGTTCAACCTTGTATAATTGTGTATAGAAGTGCAAGAATAACTGGAATATTCCGTGTCTATTGTATATTTGGAATAATTACTGAGCTCTCAGGCTGGACTGCATCTGGAGTAAGTTTTCTTACTGTTACCGCTATCGGGATCGAAAGATACCTCAAATTACATCTGCATCTTCGATACCAAGACGTGGTAACAAATACCCGAGTGATTGCCTTATTTACCTGCTTTTGGATTTTCTATGGACTTTTCTCCTTCGCTCGTTTTTGGACATCGAGATCTACATATGCGGTCGTTGTCATTGCAATTTTTGCTGTTAGTTTAATGCTAACAAGTTTTGGTTATTTCCATGTATTCAAGTTAGTAAAACGTCATCGGAAGCAGATCGCTGTAGATGCAATGGCTATTTCAAGGTTTAGCGGTGAAAACAGTCCGAGTATTGATCTAAATAAATACCAGAGATCCCTTGTTACATGTGGACTTGTTGCTGCAGTTTTTATCTTCTGTTATGTGCCTTTGGTTTGTGTTCTGTCGGCTTATCTTCGATTTGGTTACTCAGACTCTATGGAGGCAGCTTATTTGATTTCGACGGCGTTCGTCTTCATGAACTCTACTTTTAACTTTGTTATTTATGGTTGGAGGGTGAAGGAAATCCGCGAGACCTTACGAAAAATTTTTAATTTTCATTGTTTTCACTGAATAAGCAGGCACCGCACTAAATAAGATAATTTTTATTTATAATGGTAGCGAGTGATAAGTTTGAGGTTAGTAAGATACATTTTTGTTCCAACGCGCAAAAAGATTTTGCTTTCCTGACTAACTACTTGTTTCAAATAAGAAACAAAGTTACAGAAATGACAGACACAAGGAAAATCCTGTCTGAATGACCAAACCAAACTTAACAGTAATTCATGACATCTACAGCCAATGATTTTTATAGTTGTCAGTCTGATAAGTCTCGATATCCAATAAAACACCAGATGGAAACGAGCTGAAACGTTCCGTGCGTTCATTTGTTTCTCAGAGTTAGAACCTTTAAGCTACTGACATATTACGCCAAAAGAAATTGATGTTCTGGTAAAACTTATATCGAGTGCATGCCACTTTGTTTATGAAACTTTTCATAGAACTTAATCGATTCTTCACTAACTCTAGGGTTAACAGCTTTGAAAGCCTGAGTGAAATGTTCCCTCGTTACCACGTCAGCGTTAATGTCCTCTTTCAGCGCAGCCAATGCCGCCTCACGACAAACTGCAGAAATTTCCGCGCCCGAAAACTTTTCAGTTTTAGCCGCAAGTTCTTCCAGGTCAACATCTTTGCCAGTAGGAGTTCGCAAAAGATGAATGTTGAGTATTTCTTTCCTGGTGCTTAAGTCTGGTAGAGGAACATACAACACTCTGTCGATTCTTCCCGGTCGCATCAACGCGCTATCAATCATGTCTGGGCGATTAGTAGCAGCCACCATAACGACATCCTTGAGAGATTCCACGCCATCGAGTTCTGTGAGTAATTGAGTAAGGACTCTGTCCGACACGCTGCTACCAGACCCGTCGCCACTACCTCGCGGTCCGGCAAGAGCATCAATCTCATCAAAGAAAATAATGGATGGCGCTGCGGCTCGGGCTTTGCGAAATATCTAATTTAAAACAACGTAGAAAAATATTATGTACTCATTAAACGAAAACTGAACTTTTAAACAAAATGAAAAGCTATTTTAATATGCAGAAGGCTCGTACAACTTCAGAGTTTCAAGAATCCAGAATTTACAAGGGGATTTCCTGTTTTTTAAGGTCTTCTCAGATCAAATTATTGCAGATCATGTTCCCGTAACAAATTTAATCTATGAAATGTTAAACTGAATGCTTAAAGGAGCAATGTCCTGACTTCGGAGAGTTGGTTCTAGTGAGAGATAACTTGATTACGTGTTAGCCTCACACGAAATCAAGTTTATGTCGTTGAGTTGAAAATCGGACTGTATCTTATCCAACAACATTTCACTTCTTCGCTATCATTGCTGTCAATTTTTCATTTATTTTTTTTCTAAAACGTTTTAAATGAGAGTGATATCCTCCGTGGTCCTATCTCGCCACATCGTAGAAGTGGACCAACCTATGGAGTCAGCTACAGAAGAAAACAAAAAAAATTACAGATTCTTCTGGAGGAAAACCAGCAAAGGAATTTAACTGAAGAAAGAAGAAGTGCATGCAACGTGGAGGAGCTAGGTTGAAAATCGCAAGCTGCTTCGCAAATGACTCGACCTTTGTAGCGTATTTGCTGTCGCTTGAAATCAACAGACGGCAAAAATGAGTAGATTTCGAGTGTATATTTCGAGAGATTTTAATCCTAAATGTTAAACAGTATTATTTAAAACGCTTTTTTGTGCTGTTGTTGCAGATTGCATCATGTCAAACAAACATCACAAACACATTTGAAGTAGACTAGAACTTAGTCTCCCATAGCGGGACATTGCCCCTTTAAAGGCAGCAAGAAGAGTCTCATAAGACGCTCATGCATGTTATTAATGTTTTGCCACAAAAACGTTGCTTTATTCTAGTTCTTCAAGTGTTTGGTTAACATGATAATTTCGTGACTTAAATTGCTATAAATAGTATTCTGAAACTTTAGTAAATATGTTCGAATAACTCAAATGATCAACTGGTTTGTTTTCCTAGTGTATTCTCTGTTCCCTCACAGGTCGATAAAACACGCCATATATATTCGCTTCTTTCAAGCTTGATTATAGGATTCTTATACCCATTACAAGCAGCATATAACTACAAGATCATCGAGTTCCTTTAAAATAAATTTACCATGAAATTCGATATATATCGTTTCAGTCAATGCCATTATTCGAACGCGGAAGCAAAAAAAGTGCGGCCTCATTTAAGTATTCCAAATAATGGCATCTCTGTGCTTAATCCAAGATTGCGAGTAAAAGTGTGTCCGACCAATCTAAGTATGGATTTTTTTTTCTGCCAAGCGCTCGGGCTTTGGCCTCTCACATCAAGCTTTGAGTGCGTTCTCCTGAGGTCGAATGGAACTTCTACATCTCCTTTATACTTATTTAGTTTTATTAGTAATCTGAAAAGGATTCAAGCTCAACTGCCGTTAAGTTAAGTACGTTACTATGCTTAGTATATCCTGCTGAAAGTCTACTAGATGACTTCATTAACGAATACCTATCCCACAAACCCTATAAAGCCTATTGAGTAAGACCTGATCATTTTGCTCTGTACTTTCCGAGTAACATTAAATATAAGTGTAATGGCTGAATATTTGTTGAGTTTTAGAACTGTTTGTCGTTAAAATATTATAATTTATGCATTTCTTATTTTTCCGCGATTCCGATTAGGAGGGTCGTGGGCGCAACAACGTTGGGCAGACGTATTTTGGAGAGCGAATATCGAAAACGTGTGCGAATAATACTTCTACAGTTTCTGAATCTTATTTCGTTTTAGTTTTGTAAATGATTGACTTCAACCTACACCATAAGGCCCAGCAATGCAAGTTAAATTTTCCAAGACATTTATTCTGTATTTCTTTGTATCGTTTTGGATCTCATTTTCTCTATTGTAGTTTATAACCATTACTTTTTCCCGCGTTATTTTCTAGTTTTCGAACCGTGTTGAACCTTGTTGAACACTTGACAAACCAACTCTGTTTTTAAACCAAAACCACGAGTTCAAAAGGCTGGGTGTATGACTCGTTTTGTTCCTTATTGTACCCTTACGCCTGATTAGTGCGTAATAATAAGTAAATAAAAATCGTCGGAGAGATAAACGATAAAAGTGACTCCCACACGCGACACCACATTAACAGAAATGACATTGACAGGCAATGAATTTGATAAATGAGTATGATCTGAAGAGGGCAGGTGTGCCGAAACGTAATCAAGAACACAAACAGAGACACAGGGACAAGGGTAAGTGGAAAGAAGTAAGTAAAAGATAATAATAAGTATTTTTGATTATGACGGCTAAAGTACAATTAACTTACTTCTCTGACCGCACGTTCTGACTCCCCAACCCATTTGCTGAACAGCTCTGGTCCTTTCACTGCAATGAAGTTAAGCCCACTCTCAGTCGCCAAAGCTCTTGCTATTAGAGTCTTACTACAACCAGGGGGACCATACATTAAAATTCCCCTTGGGGGACGGATTCCCATCCTGCTAAACGCCTGACGAAATAGCAAAATCACAAATAAGTAAATCGAATAAATTATTAATTATTTCTGTAACTGTCTTTCAGTCATTAAAGATAGTTCCAGGTGACGTATCATTAACTTGCTAGTACCTGTGTTCAAGGAAACTCAACTATTTTTCCACATTCGCGTCGAATGTTCAATTATATAT
>JAOEHV020030286.1:0-17921 GCA_025447995.2 Isaurus tuberculatus | reverse complement strand
GGGGGGGTAGGTTGATGCCGGTGTGGTAAAAAAGAAAAATCTCCAGATTTTAGATCTCCAGAGGTTGGCATCTCTGCGTGGCTGAGTTTGAGCGTGTTTTGTTCAGTTTGACTTAAAAGATTTGGTTGCAAAAATTAAACTGAGAGGAACGAGATTATACGACTACGAGCTCAAATAGCTGACTCGAAATTCCATCTTTTACTTCCTATTATTTCGTGAAACCTAAGAGCAATGTTGCTAAAAAACACATAGAATTAGGAGAAGGGAGCTTCGTACTACTACTGTTCGCTCGTTTCAATATTAATCACGTCAGTTGTGACGGCTCAAAACGGGAGCTTCTTGGGTATCTGGGAAAATTGAATGAATGCGTTACTATAAAATTGCCATATTAATATCTGGGAGTACTAGATGTCAGCGTGCATGTTATACCTATGTGACTTTCATAGCAAACATTTTTTAGGCTCACCCATTTCTAGAAAGAGTGTCTCATGAACACGCATGCGCAGTCTAGTCCGTCTATTTTAGATCAACTTTGTCGCCAGCGGATTTGCCCCACCAGGCTCGACGCCAGCTCATCATACTGCAGAAGAGAAGTCATGAAGAACGATAAACTACTATGGAAGAATTAGACTTGTATAGTGATCATGTTTTATTTAATAAACGGCAACTTGGACCTATTGGGCAATCTTCAGGGTATGTAGGGTGTTAACGTTTATTGTTTACTCGGATACTGTTCAAATCTTGAATAAGCCACAGAATACCGGTAAATATTAAATTTCAGAGGCTATACTGTATATTTTTCCGTATAAGATTCTATTTAGTACGTAGTTTGTAAGTACTATTAAACAATTTTTCTGAGGAAGAAATAGTATTTTCGTACGTAAGGAGCTTATATTTCGACCTTTATTCCTTCGTCAGAGCAGTTTTCTTAATTTAAGATGACGATCATAAAATTTTCAATCAAGATTGAATTTTAAACAGATGATTGGCATTTCCTCGCCATAAATATTTTTTTAAAAAAGAATTCAACGACTATTTTATAGACTATGTATTTAAACAGGTGATTACTGTATATTGTAAACATCTGTTTTTGAATTTCATTGCGATAAAATTTATCTCGGTTCTCTCTCGTTACCAGTCTCAAAGCCGCATGTCAATTAGCTAAGTTTGACTATTGAATAGCCTAACTCGCAAAGTATTCAGCCAGTCCAACTTCTGAAGTTTCTTGTTTTGTTAACTCTATTTTGGCTACTGCTCTTCCTGATCATAGTATGAACCCAGATCACTGTCAGCTAATTGTTTCTTCGCTAAAGCATCAAATGAAAATGTTTAAAATTTTCTTTACCGGTAGTTTTGCCTCTTGCTTGAACTGCAAAGCAGACTCTTGCACTTTGACAACATAAATTATTTGCAATAGATAAATTTTACAATAAATAAATTCTATTTTTGATAATAAATATAAAACTTTGAAAAATCTATGTTTGAATGCAAATTTACAATTTCTGTCATAAAGAACTTGAAACCGAAGATGTTACACTATTCATAAATTACTGCACAATGCCCTGATTTTATCAATTATATATTAATTTTATAAATTTGAACATTTCTTGCATGCCAATGTAACATTCTCCATGTCAAAGATGTCTAAATAAGCATTTCTAACTTTATTACTCTCTGTAGGACCACTCCATATATCATTGTCCTTGTCATCACCAAGTTTCTACATACATTTGGAGTGTTTATTACATTTGAACAACTGAAGATTTTTCATATATCACAATTTCTCTTTGTTGTAAAATTATGGTAAGTAAGAAATTTTAGTAAGAATTTACTTTTTACTTTGTGATTGTTGTTATTATAAAAAAGCTGCAGACTTTTAATTTATGTTGCCAGGTAATACCAAAGTGAAGGACAAATTGTAGTAGTACTATTAATTAAATAATAGTTTTAATTTCTAATCATAGTCTCTTTTCAAAGTGAAAAAAATGAAGTTGATTTTGCTTAATAAATATTGTCTTACAAGTGGAAATAATTTTTTTCACTATAATAGTAGATCTTTCTCTTTTTAGAGTTTTTTTTAATCTTGAAAGATCTTTTAATTTAAAAAAAAGGAAAATCTCTTTTGCAAAATTACCAGTTTGAGAGCTGCTTTAAATAGCATAGCAATAAAATAATGTTTTGTCATTTTCGGCTTTTAGTTCTGCTGTCATTCTAGTGCTGTTACAAAAGCCAGTTTCATCTGGAAAAAGAATTACCCCAAACCAGGTAAGATTAGTATAATTTATTGTTAACCATAATTATTATTAATTTTGTTATGAACAATTTGATAGATGCATGGAGTGAGATTTGAACATTGTTTATCTGCATTCAAATTTACTGCTTCTAATGTGGTTGCATTAATCAGTTTAACTCTTTTCCTAAATACCTGTTTTACATTTTTTATAGTGGTACAGGATAGCTTGGCACTCACTCATATCAACAGCTGTCTGTGTTCTGTGGCTAGAAGGGCTAACACTATGTGGCGCTTTGAGGTGACAAACAGTGTTTAAAAACCAATAGACTCCACGATAATTTATACACTATTAAAATAATGATGCTAGGAAAAGAATAAGACTAAAAAGTTAGCTATGAATTCAATAATTGGCCAAATGAAATAATGTTTGGTCTGGTGACATTTAACATATTCTGCGCATAATTTTTTCATAGTAAACAACAGTTAAATTGAAACAGTTTGTTTTAGGATCTTTTCCATTTTAGGAAGATACCCTTAAGTAAAGTTTTTGTAAACTACTTAGGGCTTATAAACATATAGAAAAACTGCACTAGTCTTATTAAAGTTCTATTTTTGCTAACTTTAAATCTAATAATATTTTTTAACAAACCAGTCAGAAGGTAGTATAATTTATCGAGAGATAAGCTCAATTTTTCTAACAAAGAGAAGTGAAAAACTGTAAAAAAGTGGAGAAAAAGGAGCTAAAGTAGTTAAGGTTTAAGTTGTAAAAGATTGTTTTATTTACAGAACAATTCTTGTAACACAACATGCTGATCTTGTTGTTCTTGGTGCTCTTGGTGTTTTGTTTCACACTGGAGTCTCAGGTCCATCAAAGGTTAGTGGTAAAATCAGATGAAATGTTTATAAGACTCTCACTATAATGATATCATCTATAAAACTTTTTAAATCGAAATAGAGAACCTTTAAAAGTTTGCCCTTACTGTCTATATACATTGTCAAGTCTCTCAGTCTCTCATAAATGAGCTATTGCCAGATGATATTAAATCTGGTTTTGATTTTTAAGACAGAATGCTCAAAAAAGGTAATTTGTTATAATGTATCTTGAAGTATGTTATCTTTTGAATGGCAGTTTCTTCACAAGGAATCTTTTTTTTCAATCAGGATATATGTCTAGTTCTCTCAAATCATTTTATTTTTTAATATGTGTAATAATTACCTTAAATTTAAGTTCACTTGAATGTTTGACTTTCCTTTTGATTTTACAGCATCGTGGAGCAATTCTCTTTGTTCTGGGAATTCTTTCTCTCATGCTGTTTGACAGCGATAAACCACATTCTTCAAATCATCGTATCCTTTGAATGCAACTTTAAGAAATGTTTAATTTTAATGCTAAGTTGATATTGAATTATACAAAATTAATATTTAAATCCATGAGAGAATGTTGAGAAATGATACTAACTAAAAGAAATATGTAGAACCCTCAAATAATAGGCCTACTACTGAATAATATGACTGACTTTGTGGAGATGCGAATAAAAAAAAATGTGTAACCTAGTAAAGCGGATTAGTAGCAAGTATCTATTGGCATGCATGTGTTGGACTAGACTACAGTATGTCTTGTGTTTGTTATCTTCTTATCCATGATCATATCCCACTTGTGTTATAAGCCTGAACATTTGTTAGCTGCACCATTCTGAAGATGTCCAATAATTGCAAAACAGTAATCTAAGGCTGGTAAAACCAGACTGTCTAACTAGGTCCCAGTATTAGCATTTGCTGTTGCACAGTCAAAGTAATCATAATTATTATATTATTTTAAATCATCGTTAATACTAAATGTCTATGAATTACATAGCACTTTAACAAACTCTAGCTGAGGGGAAACATGATGGCCAACTGCTTCATATGTATTATATTTTCTTGTCCTGGCTAGGACTTCCTGATCACAAGGTACAGTTTATGGACTGACATGTATGTGTGTATTAAAATCATGCACAAAAAAAATTTCCCTATAATTATAATTCTTGTTTCTTTTGTCTTAAAATGTATACCTTGAATGTTAAACTATAAGAAACAAGATAGCTTTTGATGGTATGCCTAAAATGTTTGACAGAACTTACTTTGGGTAAAAGGTTACCTAATGCTTGTTTCAGGTGAAAAATACTTTATGCTTGGGGAATTAACACTCAAGTTTCTTTAGAAAGCTTTACCACATCAAATACTTTTACTAAAGTCATCAATTAAAATTATTTCTGTTCAAATATCGTGCCAGCCCTTATACATATGCACATACTGTATGCAATGCCGTATGAAAATCCTAGTTCTTACACCACTGACAACTAATTTTTACCATATAGGATCTCTGGGGGATTTATCAATGAAACTAACACAGTTACTATTTAAGTGAATGTACCATTTCCATCTACAGACCACATGTGTACCATGTACTCATTATACACAGCTGTAATCTAATCTTTTTTCTTTATTCTCTCTATAGGGTGGTCTTATAATTCTTTTGTTTACTTTATTATTTAATGTGGGAAATAGAAATTTTTCAAGGAAATTAGCAGCAGAGATAGGCGGTAAGATTGTAAACTGTTCAAACTTTTGACTACATTTGTTGTGTCATTGTGTTTAAGTTCTTGTGCTGTGTACTAAAGTAGATTTATATAATGAAGTCCCCTGGGGGAATGAATGGTGAACATTTCCAGTTTTGTTACATAAAAAATGCATCCATCATAATATAAATTATTATCACTGACAATGATTTTCGTACACCTTTGACTGTCATTCAGTGATGGACTCACTTAAATTGACCAGCTAACCCAACAGCCATGGCAAGTTATAGCTCAGTTAGAAAGAGTGCTGCAACAGTATCACAAAAGTTTTTGAGGCTCATCTCTCACAATTATTTAAATTGTATACTTAACCTCAAATATCACAGCAGTTATATGAAAGGAGATAATTTTTTGGCTTGGTTGGAACTCTCTGCCTTACTTATCATATATCAGCTAAAGCTCCATTATGGAGATTTGTAAGACCCTGTAATGCATTGACATTGTATCAAGCCCTTTCATTGTATTAGAGCCCTTTTCCTTGTTATGTGTGTATCATATCTTAGTAATAAATGTCAGGTCTGGTTTAAACTTGTTAGTGATTTTCAGCTTTTTGGTTGTTAGCTATTTTATGCAATTTTTAAGCTCTATTAATATTATATTGCTATAATAATATGCTTTTTATCAATAGGGGCAAAGAGGTTGAATGCATTATCATGTTGTATATCAACCCTTGTTTTGATGCCATGGTGTATTTTATCTTATTTTACACAGGTCAGTCTACTACAATTAGAAGATATTTAATCAAAAAGGGGGATGAAATAAGGAATCTCTTGTTATGGGTGGGAGGTGGAAAAGGGGGGAAACTGGTGTCAATAAGAAATGAATATAAATAAACACAGCATTTTTCATTCATGTATAAATTATTCATAATAAAAAAAACACATAATTTATGAGAATGTTTCATAAGAAATGGTTAATGCATGATAAATGCAACATCACATTTTTCTTTTCAGTAAATTATGGTGACTGCATTTATTTACTAGAAGGTTATGATTGTTTAGCTTAACTGTATCAGATTTCCCAACCTAACTTGGTTAGCCTAGTTAGTAAGAAGCCACTCTATCATGCAGAAGGCTTGGGAATAAATCCTGGTTTATTTAAATAATGGAGGAGGATTGTTATTTGCAAATGAATATAATCTGCAAACTGTTAGACCTTTAATTAATTTGCACCTTCTCATACAAAGATCTAAACCATGTGCCCATTCAATTGACCTTCTATGGGGACTTAAAACAATCCACACAATTATTACAAAGACTAAGCAGCAGTTGTAGTGTCTTATGGTCGGTGTGTTCTACTTAGGACATTGGTAACAGTTATAGATTATAAATGAATGTGAGTTGGTGTAACAGACTATCTAATATCCTCAACTTTCATTCTTATACACACATGTTAAGCACCTTTCTTTTATATCTATAGAAAATATGCCATATAAAGATGATATTGGATTATTATGTACATTGAACTTCAAGTGTTTTTTTTTTCATCCAGACATCAGATTCTGATTGGGTAGGAGCAGTGGTTCCTCTAGGTTTAATAGTATTCTTCATATTTATTCTGGATTTCTATGTGGAGTCTTTCTGCATTTCCAAAATGGAAAGCCCATTGACTAGCAAAGTTGGAGCCATTGCATCATTTCTATTTGCACTTGTTGTAGCAGTATTGTGGGATCAACCATGGGCCTGGAGTATGCATGAATGGCATCATGGGAAACCAGGAGAAAAGCATTTGTTGTCTGGTGGAACAGTATTCAGTGCTTTGTTCTTTATTCTAGGTATAACACACACTTATAAAATGCCTTACAAGTACTGCCTTTAAAAGATATGTGCCATCTGATTTGAAAGTAATCTTAGTTATTTCTATCTTACATGACTTTGTGTTTGATATTTTCTTTTCAAATTTTATTGAAGACTTTATTGAATCAATTTAAATTGCGTTATATGAATTTTAGTAGGCATCGACCAACGTTCGTGGAAAGTTGGTTTTCCTACTCTTCTTTCGGATGATATATAGCTTATGTCAAAGTAAAAAAGTGCATTTTAGTACCCATTTTTAGATTGTTCTAGAGTTGATATGTTTGTTCACACACTTTTCTGAATTTCAGGTAAAACTTTCTGGTACAACTTATGATAATTCAGATAGGTATATAATGTCTGGAAAATATGCAAATTTATGAAGACCTTTAGATGATAGGCATAATGAATGCAATAAAACAAATGATGATGTTTGTGGGTGATGATAATGATATTATTATATGCAGTGATGTGCTGTCATGAAGATGGTGATAATAAAGGGGGAGTGACATAATGTCTTATTAACAAGATAACTTTGATAATGGTGTTGATCATAGTGATGAGTTGTGATGAAACAAATTAATTTTATAAAAATTTGTTAAATTATTGCCAGATGACACTTGCCGATGATAACAGAAAACTTTATTGCCTTACAGCAGCTTTTCAATACTTATCAAGAATACTAAACACAGTCTCTTATTTCTTTCAGCTACCCGACTACTTTGTCGCCCATCACCACGTCATGTTACAAAAGGAAATCTTATTGGCTATACTACAGGGGGTCTACCTATTTACAACTTCCACACTCCACAATCAGTAATGACAACATTTAGAGGGCTGTTGAGGCAAATCCTGGAGGAGACTGAGTCTAGACAAATATTCTATTTCTTGTGCTTGAACTTGGTATGAGTCATAGTTTGCTAAGTCTCGGTCGGTAACATTAGATTGTGATGTTCAGTATTTCTGAAAATTAAACATTTATAATAGCAGAGCTTTTAGTAAAGAATGCTATGTAGTTGTAATGGGTTTTTGAGCATCTTGGAAACTCATTGTGAAAGTTTTTTTGTTATTAAACCAGAAAAAATATTATATTATATAATTATTTTCTTTGTTTTTAAAAGCTTTTCACAGGTGTTGAGTTATCATATGGGATGTGGACCAACAGTCTTGGACTGCTATCAGATGGATTTCACATGTTATTTGACTGTACTGCCCTGGTGTTAGGGCTTTGTGCTGCTGTTGTATCAAGATGGAAAGCAACAAGAACCTTTTCATATGGGTGAGAATAGGATCATCATATGTGTACCAACTTAGTAGTATAAACACACTTTCATTTGTACATCTTTCAATCTAGTTTATCTTTGAACATCATTCCTAGAAATCCAAATTAAGACAGTTCCTATTTCTTGAATGTCGTGTCCAATCAGCACATAAGTATTACTGTACTCAGAAACATGGAGTGAAAAAGATAAAGCCAACTGAAATTGTGGTGATACACATGAAAAGTAAAATATTATGGGGATGATCATTTTGGTAGTGTTGGATGTTAGTGTTCAAAACATAAGATTGGTGATATTTATGATGGTATTGATGACGATGAGGGTGTCTAGGATTATTGTATAAAGACATTTTTCGAGGTTTTAATTTGCATTGCCCTTAAAACTATCCAGTCTTTTAAATTAAAAAGTTTTTACTTGATTCCTTCTTTTTCTTTGATATAAAGTTCTATTAATTTAAAGTATTTAAAATTATTTATGATTATTTCTTACTTTAATATTTTGTTCTAGGTATGGGCGAATGGAAATTCTCTCTGGATTTGTAAATGGAATCTTTCTTGTTGTCATCTCATTCTTTGTGCTAATAGCAGCTCTCCAAAGGTTGTTTGACCCCCCAAATGTAAAGACCGAAAAACTTCTGGTAAGCCTTGCATAAATATTTATTACATTCATGTTGTGAGTTACCACAAACAATGCAGTTTGAAATGTGCATTGCATCATGTTTGGTCCTCATTTAATCATCTCTTGCGGTAAATGTTTTAATGATCAACCAGGTTGACTTTGCTTCAATGAAAAGCTATCACTCAAAAAAAAATTGATTATTTACTTTAACAGTTCAAAAGTTTCCAGCGAGTTTAATTTTAAGATCAATAAAAATTTCTCTCCTTTGTAACATTCTGCAGGTTGTTTCAGTGGCTGGTCTACTTGTAAACTTGGTTGGAATCTTTGCATTCAGACATGCTCATTCACACGGCGGCAGTGGCAGCCATGGTCATAGTCACACAAGCCATGGTCATAGTCACTCAGGTCATGGCCACGGCAAATCACATCAGGACCATCATAGTGATCATAGTGTGAATATGGAAGGTTTGTTATCACAGTTTTGGTCCTATTTATAAAAGTTGTTAAAATTCTGTTGCCAACTGTGATATGGTATCATGACAATCAATATTTAAATTGTATGTTGCTTTATAATATTTTGTTTTGAATTAATTATTTTAGACATTTATTTTCTAATAATTTCGGTTAACTTAAATGTAGTTAGTTATTTTTAAAAAAAGCTCTTCCGCTTCTTCTTTAATTTCCATCTTCTTCAACTTTAGTTTATTTAGTTTTTCTTTTAAACTTCAGCTTTAATGTCTAGCCATATTATGTCTAAAAGTGAAATGATTTTAGATCTTTGGATAACTTAGTAGTTGGTTTATAATGAAGATGTCCATTTTCAGGTGTATTCCTTCATGTGTTGGCAGATGCCATGGGAAGTGTTGGTGTAATTGTGTCATCAGTTCTAATTGAGCAGTTTGGCTGGTTCATTGCTGACCCCATCTGCTCCCTGTTTATTGGAACCCTTATATTTATCAGTGTTTTGCCACTTCTACATGAATCATCCTTAGTGCTACTTCAACGAACCCCACTGGAAACAGAAAAAAACATTGGCAAGATATTAAATAAGGTAAGAAAACTTTCAAAGTCAGTAATGCTTTCATTTAATTTGTGGTCATTAGGCATTTTTTACCATTTAAAGGTTTATATAATTTCTGTGTTTTCTTGAGGTGTGTTTGTTAGCTATGCTCTGCTGAGGCCCAAAAAGGTTGAAACAGCTGTCCATGGCTGCTAATATCAGGATCACTTTAAATATCTTTGATAGATTTGGTGCCTATATTAGTGGCTGCAAGTACCAAGTACATCGTACCTTCTCGTGTGCTACCAGTACTTATGATAATAATTCAATGCATATCCCACTTGTAAGCATTACTGGATGTTTTTACTGTGGGCAATAAAAATTGATACCAGGTATAAATAAATGAAATCAAACTTTTTATTGAATTTGCAGTTTTCAGATGTGTACTTGAAACTTAAAAAACACTCAGGATTTCCTTTCATGGGTGATTTCCAGATCTCAAGTGTTATCGAGTCCTTTGAGCCAAGAGAAATGAATAAAAAAATCTTATTGGATATTTTTTGCTTTGCTTTACTTAGTTACTAAAGTCAAATTGTTTTTTATAGGCTTTGTTTTTTATTCCTTTTGTTCATGTTGAAGTCAAATAAGTTAGTGACTGAATGTTTTCATGTCCACATGCTGTGATCATATCTAAGTCTGAAGTTTGTACTGTATTTGGTGTTAATAAAAGTTGTTTGCTGTTTATGGCAGGTGTTATCAGTTGATGGCGTGCTATCTTATCGGGATCATCATTTCTGGCAACATTCATCTGATGTCATAGTAGGCACAATACATATACAAGTTGCTCCTTCAGCCAGTGAGCAGAAAATAATTCAGCAGGTAAAAGACAGATAACTGTGCAGTTATACTGATTTTTTTTTTCATTTATGTATTTATCTTGGCCTTTTTATCTTTGGAATATGATTTAAGCTCTAAGTTAAATTGTCTTAACTTTTTTTCAGTAAGTAAAATAATAGTCAATATCAAACTAAACCCAGTATCTTCTTGCACTACTAATTTTACACTCATACTCTTATGGTGCTAAAATAATTAAAGACAGCTTGTTCACTTCACAAAGTAATTTATAATTATTTCATTTTCTTGAACACATTATTGCAGTAATAAATAACGAAAATATTTAATTGTATGTTACTAGTGGCCCCTTTGAGTTAGCAATTGTTGCTCTCCTGTAGTGTGTAAATTAAATCAATAATTAAGATTGCAGTTATGGTCTCAATAGATTCAAGCTGCTGAGTCAGCAGAAAAGAAGGCAGCAAAACTATTAATTTTGTCTTTAATTAGTAGAGCCAGATATCAAACTTGGGACCTTGTGGTTGGCAGCCATAGAATGTACAAACAGTAATAACCAGGCTACCTGTTTTGAAACTTAAAAGTAACAGCATTTAATCAAAATTAATAGTATCTACATTTCTTTTACAGATTACATTATTATTCAAGGAGTATAGCATAACTAGGGTCTCAGTGCAGGTGGAGAAAGAAGCGTTCTTCCACCACATGTCAGCCCTTTCTGCTGGTTACAAGTCTGTCTTGGCCCTCAAACAAGGGATGGAAATAGGTCAACCAATGTCAGAACTCCACTATGGAGTGATAAAAGCTGTGTAACAGGCTGACATATTGGTCCTGCTGTTTATAGGTGGAGTGCTTGTAAAGTACAGCAAAAACAACCATCACCAAGTCCAAACAGTAAATCAGTCCCATGTGCAATCTTGAACAAAGCTGTGGTATGCCAAGCTGAGAAAAGATTGTTTAAAATTTTTGGCTCATTTAGGAAGAGAAAAAAAACAGGAAGATCAGATTTTACCTAGAATTCTGCAAGTTTTTAAACCTCTTTATGGTGAAACAGAGGCATAACACATTAAATGTCAAATGCACATTTCTGAGTTACATAGCCAAAAAGTTAAGGGAACTAAAGATCCACAGAACAATACTTCTGTCGTATAGAAATTATTTGACAATGATGTCTGTGTAGGAGCTACATAGAAAAATATGTATAGTGCTTAAATGACATGTTTAAAAAAATTATATATTTGAATGTATTACACATGAATTCATGTTGATTAAAATACTACTGTATGAGACAAATCTATGTTTTATGAAAAAAAAATTAAATGAATTTAAGAAAAGTACCTTAATTTAAAAAACTTGTAACTATTAAACTCTTTCTTGTGGCAGCTGTACAATTATTTATAAAACTTGTTAAAACTCTTTCTCAAAGTTTAATTGGTTCCTTTTCCACATTAGATGTTGAACTGTGAAGTGTTTGGTTCTCAAGCAATATTAAATTATGTTAAACTTTAATAGGGTTTCATCTCCTTGGAATAAATTTCAGAAGGCTTTCTTAGACTGTAATAGTGAACAGGTGTCTTTTGAAAACAAAACACGACATTTTAGTACAAAAAAACCTCACGTTAGATACCAGTAGGCACAGTTGTTAATAAGCGCCAGCGACTGGCAATATCAGCGGCTGCTTGAACGTTTTCGCTGGTTGCAAATTGGCAGAGATAAGCATGAAAAAATTGGTCATTTACAAAAATGTGGGCTCCAAACCCCTTGCCTATGTGGGGGCCTCTGGCCCCTGAAGCTGTCTACTTTCAGAATATCTCTGCCAACTTCAAATCCTATTTGACAACCCTGCCTGGGGATTATAATTAATTGTGCTTAGAATACCTAGGGATTTCCTTGGGCCCAAACAATAATTAAGGTCTACCGTAACATTTTAGGTTCTAAATACTTGAAATATAATATAAACCAGAAGTGTAATTAAACAAGAGAAGTAGAAATAACATCTTGGGATTGAGGTCATTGTTCTTCTACATTATTTGTTCATTTTCAATGGATACAAAAATTTGTACCTATACTAAGGCAAAAGTTTATTTCTGGTAATGAAAACCACCATTATTGAGCTGCAAAATGGGTGCATTTAATTTGGACTATTCCCAAAATGGGCTTCATCATACCAAACAGGGATAGAACCATAAATTCCCCAATTATTGCTAAATACTACACTCTTGTAACTCTAGAATTATTACTACAGAATAGTCCTGAAAATTAAAAAAAAAATATTATGTTATATTTTTATCCAAGAATGCTTTTTTTTTATACTGAATTAATGGCAAGATTATTTTGGCCTTCAATTTCATTTTCTTGTGATGCTTTCATCTTGAGTTCAGTAAACTTTATCTTCCAGTTATTATCCATGTTTGGATCCTTGATCAATCCAAATGACTGTTCAAAAATTCCAATGCATTGTGAGAATCTATGTACAGTGCCACCAGTTGACACAACCACCAAACCATAACCATTTAGCTTGCCTTGTGCTCCTTCCACAAAAGGGTTAAAATATATTTTTTCACTTTGAACAAGTTCATGTAACTTTTCACTGACAGCAAGAGAGCCCTGACACTCATCGTATGATGTGTTACCAGAACTCATAAAAACCTTCAACTTTGAATCAGACCAAAAATGTTGAGGCCCCCATTCAGATGCACTCTCTGATGGCTCAACTAATGAGTTTATAACTTTGTAATACCACTTAATAAAGTGTTCTGCAAGCATTCCACAATCCAATTTTGTGACGGCAGTAGGTGACTGATCAGTTTTTTGGTTGTGTACCATTGCTTTTGTTCCATCACAATCTCTAACTCCATCTTCTTCGTCATCTTCAAAATTACCAGCTACCTGTTGTTCCTTAAAATTTGTTTCTTTAGTTCCCCACAATTCTAAAATTTTCCTAATCAAGGTTCCCTTATCTGCAGTTGGTGCAGCTACATGTTTATTTTCTGCTAAGTAAGTGTATAGATGTTCTCGCTTTACTTTCTTTCTTTTTAATAGCTGCAAGGGATTGGAACTGAATAGCAGTATTGCATCAAGTGCCTCTGAAAAAAAACACAAAGTAATTTAATTTTTCTCAAACTGCAAACTCTGAATCAGATGCTATTTATATTTTCTATAACTACAGTACGATCTTGAGTGTATTTCGGTAATTCCGTTATTGCAAGGAATCTAGCTTGTCACCTACCGTTTCTATTCTCCACACTCACACTTCGATTGGACACAGTGTCCGTCAGAGTTATTAGGTCAGCAACATCAAGCTTATTCAAAATTTCTTTACAGCCGACTTTTTCCTTCTCTGTTAACATGTTTTTTTACTTCATACTGTGAGCAAATGTGCCCATTTAATGCACAAACCTTGGGAAAGTGAAACAACCTATTACGCATGCTCCGAATTTTCCGCTGATCCAAGAATAGCCTGCAGTTGTTATCTATATGGCATTCAGCCATGAAGTACATACCAGTTGTAAACTCAAAATGGCGGCACGTTTCACAAATTGTTGAACATACCAAAATACTTGTAATATCGATATGTCAGGTTAGTCTTAGGCCTTAGAGTCTTTGTTTTCATCTTTTTAGTCGATTTAAGGTTCCGTAAAAACGGAATCAAATGCTTTAAGCTTTAACATTTCTCACTTTGCACTGCCGAGTGCAAAGTTTGATTGGTTATAACATAAAGGGATTAATCCCGGATCATTTTTAAACTTACGTTAGAAACCAGAATTATTTTGCTTTGGGATTCATAACTATTATTGTTTATCTACTGTGGGATTGCAAGGGTCTTTGTTAACTATGCCTTGTTGACGAGTCCTAATAATGCATGATTAAAACAGCTGTTCATTGATGACTCCTAACACTTACATTAGACTCAGTATTATTTTGTGCCCGCTTACATGTTCATTCCTTGCATCTTATTATCATTTCATGCACATCCAACAAATATTAGGCTTTCACTGAACTTGAAAGCAGAAGTTTCTGCCAACACGTCTGTTTAAACAAGGCTGGAAAGTGTTGTATTCATACTCATATTTAAGAAAGAAAGAAAAAAATTAATTTTGATAGCTCAATAGTTAAATATTAAAAAATAATTTAAAATCAAATAAGAATTTAGTCTTGAAAAGCAATAGAAAAGAGAGAAAACATTTTTAAAAATGTTTTCAATATAACTAAGACTAGCATAACTTAGATAAGTAATTAATAATAAAATTTGTATATGAAAGGCATCAACACAGGCCGATAAACAACTGCTTGCAGGTGGGGGGGCGTATTTTTATCGGGGAAAAATCCCAGAGTCAGCGATCACCAATGCCATCTTGGATTTCTAGCTGTACGCAACACCACCTGCAAGCAGGCTAAATGTATGAAAGCAAGACTAAGGTAAGATGCATTGCACCATTTTTGTTTCAAACTGTGTTTCTGTTCCAGGTTGTGACCTCTCAGAAGGTCAACTCAAGTCATCAGTTAACACCTCAAAGGTAAACATACAACAACAACAACGTTTATTACATACAGTATTAGTTACAACAATGAAAAGTTTGTCCATCCAAATTTAGCAAAGCTAAATAAGCTCCTAGTACTGAGTGGACCAACAGGATCACCTGTCTTCGAGTGGATGGTCATGTAAAGAGGAGAAGACCTCACAAAACCTGGACTCAGAGTGTCAATGACGACATGAGGATCTGTGACCTCAAAGTCGACGGTGTCCTAGTTAGAGTAAAGTGGAGGGTAACCATGCAACGTCTTACCCACATGTAGTGGATATTGACACAAAATGGAGCAAAAACAGAATAGTTAGTATATTTACAGTGATAGAGAATATGAAAGGAAATTAAATTGTAAAAATATTTAGAAACAATGTCAGTTTAGAAGCTTAACTGAATGTTTCTATTATAAGGAGGTGAGGTAACTGCATTTTGAACTGATGGTTATCCTTTCATAGAGATTTAACATTGTCCTTATGTTACACAAAAATTCTCAAAAAAGCATAGCATCTAGCCGTGACGTCAAGATTAGTTTAGCGTTCTCCTTTGTCGAATGCAATAAGCTGGAGGCATGAGTGATTACCGCTACACCATCCTGACTCCCCTTTATTTTAAAATTCAGTTCTAAGGAATATTTTAACATCAATTCATAACAATAGCAACTCTTTCAAAATTTGAAAAAGTTACTTGAGATAACATTTATTTAATAAATTTTGTTCAAACTGTTATTAATTTCTGAGACAAATGTCTTCTTTGATTCCATATTAAAAAACACTTTATATTTATAATTATTAACTCAAGGACTTATATTTTTCAGGAAATGAGCTGCGGTATTTGCTCTACAAAGCATGTCACACCAGTAAGATCAACTTCAAGAAAACCATCAAAGATTTTGGCTCCTTTTGTTTCACCGCTTTTAAAAAGACCATTAAATCACGACTCAGAGGTTTGAAGAGGATAGTTTTTTTTTTAATTTTTATTTTCTTATTGAAATTTGCACTATTACATGAGAAGAGAAAAGTTAATAAAAAAAAATACTTATTGGGCAACTCCCCGAAAGGGGCTTTTCACTTCCCATTAAAATCCCCCTTCCCCCAATTAAGAATCCCAACTGGTAGGAGGCAAACCAGTTGGCTATTTACAAAGCGTGGTGAATTTGTCACTGGGATCACCGAGGACAAATTCATTCAGTAGTCACAGTCGGAGATTTGAACCCGGGTCATCCGCATTCAAATCCCCAACTCTAACCACTGAGCCACGCTGTTAATCATGCTTTTAGTAGTTAACTTGTAGTTTTATTGATTAAATGGCTGGCCTGTTATAACTTATAATAGCCGCAACTTATATATTGTTTTGACATTTGCTTACAGAGTTATGAAAGGAAAAAATTGAAACTTGCAAGAAGCTGTAATAATGGAATTCAAGAGCCTCATGATAATGAAAATGGTGCTGAAAGTAAGAGCTGTATGGACAATGGCTGTGATTCTAACAACATGGCAAATTTTCATGACTTTAATAAGGAGACAAACTGTAGTCTAAATTTGTATGATTTTGACGACAAAAAAGATGAAGTAAAAGTTGTCTGTTTATCTAAGAAAGAACTGATGGACAATGTAAGGCAGAAAGAAGAGACCATAAGAAAGCTGAAAATGGTTAAAACCTATCGAAATAAGGTAATTTCCACACTAATTTTTAGTATATTGATGCTACATTTATAGTCTTTCTTAGCATGTCAAGCTTCAATCTCCTAAGTGTAAACTAACAGACTGTGTTTTTCTGGCAAAAAAGTTTTCTAACAAAATTTAAATGCTTATTAACAATAAAAGAATGGAGAGGGGTACAGTATGAAAAACTATGCAGGTTATGTAATATTAGTTTTGGTAATGGTAAGTGACAGTTATACTAGTTGCAGTAGCAGTGGTAGTAGTAGTAGTAGTGTAGTAGTAGAAGTAGTAATAGTAGTAGTAGTAGTAGTAGTAGTAGTGTAGTAGAAGTAGTACTGTAGTAGTAGAAGTAGTAATAGTAGTAGTAGTAGTAGTAGTGTAGTAGAAGTAGTAGTAGTAGTAGTGTAGCTGTAGTATAAGTAATAGTAGTAATAGTAGTAGTAGCAGTAGTAGTAGCAGTAGTAGTAATAGTAGTAGTAGTATTCATAATAGTAGTAGACTGAAGTAGTAAAAGGTATATATTAATTAAAATTAAAATAAAACTAATTATTTAAACTCCTAATTAAAACTAGTATTCTTTCTAGAGTTCAGTGATGTTTCATTGTAGTTTTATAAGTAACATTAACAGTAATTGTACCATAAATAGTAGATATTGTATCAGTAGAGACATTAACAGTATAAGTGATAGTAGCAGTTAGTAATAGAAGTTTAATCAGTAGCATTAGGAGAAGTAATAATACTAGTCAAAGTTGTAGCTGTAGTCACGCCAGTGGGTGTTGTAATCTTAGTAGAAGTAACAGTAGTAGAAGTGTTATATAACATCTTGTATTTGGCTCTGCCAAAATGATTGCTAAAATTGCTTTTCATATTGTTGTGTCTATGCCATAGAACAACTTGGATAGTTTGCAAGAACTCATTAACAAATGGCGCTCAGTAAGTCAAGAGGCAGCTGAAAGGCTCCTAGCAAAGTCTCCTGACCCGAAGCCTAACATGGCGGAATTACTTAACTACCTCCGGATTGATCATGAACTGATTAAGTACTCTGAAGAGGATGAAACTTTTTACTAACATAACAGAAACAACATTGGATGGAGGGATGTTATTGAATTTGTATAGCTTTAATTTTGAAAGGGGTTATTACGTTCTGTAATGACGAAAGGGTACAGAGTTATGTTAGCACGTTTTTCGAGTGCTCGCAGTAAAATACAGTAACATGCAAGAATTTTCATTGATTCGAATATGAGGCTTGCGCATAAGACTCGCAATACTAGGCATGGATTTGTTGTTTTCAAACACTTTATAAAGTGTTGGGATAGGGGTTGTAACTAAAGTCAGCAAGGAAA
>JAOEHV020030199.1:0-17925 GCA_025447995.2 Isaurus tuberculatus | reverse complement strand
TCTAAACTGGATAGTCTGAAAACCATACCCTGAACAGCAGCACATACCCGTATAGTCAATATATGGGAGTACCCCCCGGGGATGGCTGGTAACATTAAGCTTTTACAGTTCTTTATTATCTTGTGTGAGAACCCAAGCCTGTTTGTTAGCTATACCATATAATAAGGCAGAAACAGCTGTCCATGGCTACTAACAACCACTGACTTATCAATGTTAATGGTAGATTTAAAGAGTTATATATATGTCAGTTACTTTCAACATAACCCAGTTAGTTCTTTTGGTTACCAGCATTAAAAATGGACATGTAAGTGTTATCTAAAAATGTTTTAAACTTGTTACTATTTTTCCAGCCACAGTCCAAAGGCATTAGGTGTGTCTATAATGTACCTTGTCTGTTTCTGTATGTGAATGCTTCTTGAAAAAGATTCTTGACAACATCTTTAGACTGAGCCTAGAAAAGAGTATTTTCTTAAGTTCATGCAGCAGTTAAATGAGAAACCTAACCTGCCTCCCTGGGCCATGGTGGGGCTTCGGACACCTATTGAACAAAAATTTATCTTCAAGGGGTGAGGATTTTAAAAAATATGGAATATCCATCTGGACACCCTGAGGAGAAAGAGGCATTATTGATGACACTCATGTATGTCTCTTTGATCAAGTTTTTGTGACATTTTCTGGTACTTTTCCATGTGTTTTCTTACAATAAAGCAAGTCCTGAAACCTGAGGAGATTTGATGCATTTCAATCCATATTTAAGACATAATATGGCCCAAGGGGACAGGTTTTTTGATAAGATTTGAGACTAGCAGACTAACAGACATGTCCCAGGGAATTAGAGTTGGGGTTTCATTTATTAAACTGGTGCATAAGAGCATTTCTAAAATATCAAGTGAACATAAAATGCTTTGACAATGGTCTAATGCTGGAAATAGGTACCTGGAAATATCAGCTCCTTACAGTTACACTACTTTATACGGCGATGATCATAAAAATTCAACCTTGAGTTGTCTAAATTACAGTTGCTCTGATAAAGGTCTAACGTTCGAAACATCAGCTCCTTACACTACTTAGGAAGATTATTATAAGAATTTCAACCTTGAGTTGTCTGAATTACAGTTGCTCTGAAGAAGGTCTAACACTCGAAACCTCAGCTCCTTACATTACTTACGGCGATGATGCTAATTTTTTGCATTCAGGCCAAACTTTCTCCATGACTGCCACAAATAAAAACACCACCTATTACAATATTATGTTGTATCTGTTAGCAATTAGTCAGTTCACCTTTAACAGTAAATTCAGGGGAGGAAATAAATTTTTGTCCAAAGAAATACTCTCGCCTTCCGCCATGTTGGAAAACTACCAGACCTAGTCCTTCTCGGCCTTACTATGGAGCCTGGTAATTATTCACTCACAACAACTGAAATATCTCGGGCGCAGATTTTACTTCTCTGACCTCACTACTATTTGATTCGCAAGCACAATTCTAGGTAGCGTCTGAAAGTGGTAGCCTGCTAGCCGGCCCTTCTATAGTCTACAGTGTACATGCAGTTTCTAAGAAGATTAAAGTAATGTCAACGCACTGGGTTGCGGGCACGACCTGTCTGTGCTCGTTTCTAGGCTCCTTTGGCTCGTCATGACCTCAGGACGCATCGTGTTTCGTTATGAGAGTGGTGCACCGGTATCGCAGGGGTCACTCGTTCGAATCCCGGCCGTTGAGGCTTCTCTTAATTATTGTAAATTTTTAGATCGCGTAACTAACTAATAATAGTAATAAACAATAAACATATAATAATAAATAATAATAATAATAATAATAATAGCCCTTTGCAGCTGGAGGTCACATGGTACAAAATAAGCCAAGCTGGCGGGCAAGAAAATGTGTGTTTTTTAATTTATTTTTCATTTCCCAGTTGAAAATTGTCACATGTTTGGCGTATTTAGCACCATTTGACTTCTAGGCTCCAAAGGGCCAATTTTAATGAAATCGATACAAACTAATCCACCATGGCTGTTCTTAAACAGAAATAGTTTTCTTTCGTGGTGTGTTTTCCAAGACTGGCAAAAACTGCTTAATTTGAAACGGGACTTCGTTGAGGGAAGGAGAGGGAGGATCTAGGATAGGGTGAAAGGAGGGCGTGGTTGGTACCACTTGAGCACCGAGGGGCCACATGTATTAGCTCCTGCACGTCCAGTCCCCTGCTGGAGTCGAACCAGCACACATCAAGTTGTGGAAATCCGTCGGGCACTTTTGTGGATTATGCCAAACAGACCAAAATTCAAAACAAGAATTAGAAAGGAACTAGCCCGATTTTAGAGCAAGCCTGCTTTTCTGGAGGAGGAAACCGGAGTACCCGGAGAAAAACCTCCGACGTTGGAGTGGGGCTCCCGTACTCACTTACAACAAAGCTGCAATGGTGAACAGTACTTCATATAATACGTTACTCCAACGTCCCTTAGCGCGGTTAAGATTGCAATACTAAAAATCCAGTGCCTTAACTTTTTATCTTATCCTAAACTAGAGCTACAAAATTTGAAGTTATCTTATTTAGAAACCTGTGGAGGAAAAAGAGTTAGTATTTTGAGAGTTCAAAACACAAAGACTACGTGATTGTTTCTTTGAGAACTTTATTAACCATCTTATGGTTGTCTCCTATTTACAATGCTAAGACCTATGAAACTGAAAGTAAAAAAGTTTAGGCACCAGATTTCTTATACCACCATCTGTCAAACCATTTCCAACACGCGCGAAATCAAAAACAGAGAGACACATAAATTAAACATTTGTTTATTTGCCACACGCGGGCCAAACCTATTTACAATGATAAAAGAATAAGTTAATTATTTATTATTCTCTTCCCCCCTCCCGTCCCAACTGTTCAAAGTAAACCCTCTCTACCACCCCCTTTTAACTATAAGTTTTCTACCCTGTGATTAACAGAAAAATACTATGAAACTATAAGTATTGATGAGGATTTATTAGTTTAATAAAAATATATCGTTAGCACATCAAAATAAATCTGAAATATTATTACTTATTATTTAAAGGGAGTTCTTAAATCCAAAAAGAAGGCCAAACTAGCCGAGAAAACCGAAAACCGAACTAGCCGAAGTGTGAAGGCCGAACTAGCCGAACTTAGAAAGCCGAACTCATGACCGAAAAGCCGAACTAGCGAAGCTTAGAAAGCCGACCTAACTAAACTTAGAAAGCCGAACTAAGGAAGCCGATCTAAGAAAACGGAACTAGCCGATCTAAGAAAACGGAACTAGCCGAACTTAGATAGCGGAACTAGCCGAACTTAGATAGCGGAACTAGCCGAACTTAGATAGCGGAACTAGACGAACTTAGAAAACGGAACTAGCCGAATTTAGAAAACGGAACTAGCCGAACTTAGAAAACAGAACTAGCCGAACTTAGAAAGCCAAACTTACCGAACAAAGAAAATCTAACTAGGAAAATGATCCAGTCTAATTATAAGTCGACAGATTAAAAACGGGATTTGAACTTACCGACTCAATCGAATTGAAAAAGCGGAAGTATTCGGAATGAGAAAGCTGATACTAAAAACCAAATATTCCTCAAAGTTTCAGAAGTCTTTAAAGCATACTTGGTTTTTCTGGTAGAACGGAAAACTAACTTGGTTTCACAGTACAGACGGAGAAACCAATTAGTTTTTAAACTGTTTAAAAGAATCTTCTAAAAAAAACTTGCCTGTTTAGAGGGAAACTTCTAAACAGAGGCAATTTTTTTAAAAAAAGACAAATGTAATTGCTTCAATATCTATTCTGCCTTTGCTAAAGAGTCTTCTTATACTAAGATCTATCATGAAAAAGCTTTTTAAAGCGTAATTTTAAAAGATCTAAAAAACCTTACTTATTATCCATCCATCCAAAAACGATTTTAACAAACTCATTATCAACTAATACCATACTACTACTGCAAAAACAACAACAATAATAATAATAATAATAATAATAATAATAATAACAATAATAATAATAATAATAATAATAATAATAACTTTAAATTGTAATGATAATAAATATCAATAAATGTTAGTTATTTATGTTTTCAGTAAACCTTGTACAGATTTATCCTACATCTGTACAAGAGAAAACTCTTAAATAAAGACACATCACACAAATGAAGTTTTTCTGCTAGATTTTATTTCAATTTACGATTCAAAAATAAGACGCAAACACAGCCATGCAATGAATACTTTATTGTTTTTCTCTTTCCTGTAGTAAAATATCTTTAATTACTAATTTTATTATTAAAGTATTGGAAATCAGGTAGTGATGGTTTGTGGTCTCGTTGAATCCAATGTACATAATACGCTAAACGTAGCTCGACACCTGCTTTGTGTTGCTGGTCGCGCATGCGCAGTGCATCTTTTTGCACCAGTACCAACTCGTCCATTTTACCCGAGATTATAGCTTTTCTTTGCCAAACAACTTGAGATTCAAGTATCGGAGTGGGTGTGGTGCAAAAAGACTCTTTTTGGATGGATGAACAATAACTCGCCTGCTACATCTTAATCTTGGTTATGTTTATCAATTTATCTTCTTTTCCAACTGTCTATCTAAAATAAAAGAAAAAAAATTGCACCTACCCTACCCCTGGTCGTGTACGCAGCTCGAAGTCCTAATGATGCTAACTGAGGGGATCAGCCATGGTACTTGGATATCTTTACTTTGTTTAGTCGTAACTTCTTTATTTTTGTTCATATCGATGGTGCCTTCCATGTTGTAACAATTTTGAAGAGAAAGAAAACTTTATTAATTTTAATTTAATATGAACCTGTTGGCTTCATTACAGCCTGTTGTGTCACCCAACGTAAAGGAATACAAGACGATGTGGGAATCTGGATTCCGAGTCCCTGCCCGCGAATTTCCGAACCCGTTCCCGCGAATTACCGATCCCTGCCCGCAAATTCCCGATCCCTGCCCGCGAATTCACGATCTCTGCCCGCGAATTCACGATCTTTGCCCGTGAATTCCCGATCCCTGCCCGTGAATTCCCGATCCCTGCCCGTGGATCCCTTCCCCTCCCCCAGCGTCTCACCCGCTACCCCTGTAAGAAATAAACTTTTCAAAAAAAAAATGTGTATATAGTTGACTTTCTTTTTGGATTTTAATCAACGGGAAAAAGACTTTTTTCAAATTACCGAAGTTTAATTTAGAGTAGATAATTGTTTGCGCGAAAAATAACGAAGCAAGACCTGAAACATTTTTTCGTGAAGAGCTAGTAAATTGGCTTTGATTAATCTTCGCATAGCCTCTCATTGAGCGGTTTATAAATATATTTAGAAATTAGGGTTTATTGTTTAGGAAAAAGTATTTATTCAACAGTCATTTAAGTTTAAACTTTATTTTCATTTATATCAAGGCTTAGTTTCGGATAAATATTATGATTACATCTCGATGAGAGCCTGTGCGAAGTTAATAAAACACATGCAGATAGAGCAACGTTGAATGTTCGATAATTCCTCAGTCTTGAAAAACATTTTCCACATTATACATGAACAGCTGCTTAAACAAAACTTATCCCGTTGATTTAAAAAACAAAAATTTGAGCGGAAAAGATTTTCACCTTCGATTAGCGGAACCAGCCATGCCGAAACATTTAAAGAAATTCCCAGAACACTCACTCACATGGCGTTTTAATTTATTCATGCAGTTCCTTCCCGACACTAGAAGTGCAAGATTTTAGAAGCTTTGCTCATTGCTAATGACAATTCAGCATTGAACTAAAAATTTTTAGCATACCAAAGCTTCCTTTTCACAATGGGAGTTACTCAAGAGTATTTTAACTCGCACCATTCGCGGCAATTTTAAACCCTTATGACTTTCAGTCGAAAACTTTTGGTTTTTCTTAAAGCAATCTTCAAACACTTAATTGCGTTTTTTTAAATATCTTTTTTAAATTTTGAAATGTAAAACAAATTGAAACATCGATTTTGTACTGCTTAAATTTTTTAATGAAAAAATATATAATATACAAATATTCACTATGAAGGTAAAACATACCTTTTATTTTCTATATCGAGTGATATTTACCTTCAAGTTTGGTTATTAAAAACCGAGCAAAAGGCCTTTCAACTGGAAAGGCTGTCGAGAAAACAAAGATTTTAATGTTCTTCTCCCTGTATTCTGACGCTGCATTTCGGCAAAGTTCGTCTTCTTATTTCTGACAAAAATAAAAATAAATAAAAATTTAAATGTAGATATGAGAAACAATAAAAGACAAGCTAAAATTGTGACAAATATTTCGTAGAAATTATAATAAAATTCACGTGTGATATAGCAATAAATTTTTAAACACAAAAAGTTAACCGAAGTAAAACTGAAACTTTTTTTCAAAATAATAATTGCTTTTTTTTGGTGAGAGGCGTTAAAACTTCCCATTATTTAATTCAAAGTTTTGAACATTTTGCTACTAAATTTACCAGCTTGGTCTTATAAAATATACAAGCCCGTATTTTAAAACGCCCTAAATATTACAGAGTACAGTTTGCATAGTCGGTGAATTTATGTTGTCCTTTTGGTTCATAGATTTCCTTAACTGGCCATACAGGTTTTCAATGGAAAATGCAGTTTGAGACAAAAAAATAATGCCTTCTATGCTCGTTTTTTAGGTCCATTAAAAACTTAAACCAGAGAGATTAACGCGATATATTTTAGGCCTTATAAAAATAATTCTCGCCACTTGCACGTGGGTTAGAAATTTATAAAAAGCTCCTACTATAACGTTGTGAGTTTACAAATGTACATAAAAATGGCAGAAATTAAAGAAACTTACCTTTTTCTTTCTGCCCAAAATTTTTGTGTTTAGTGATATCTTTTCCTGAATAAATGGCAGCAAAATTCTTAAAACTTTGTGGCTTTACGCGCAACCACAAATAAGTGACACAGCTGCAACATATTTTTTTTTGTAATTAGCGCCCAGAATACTCCAGCCAATCAGAAGGCGGGATTTCATAGCTATTGTTATATTGAATTTCCAAATTTGGTCAATTTAAACTCCACAACTTCACGATAGTACGGTTTGTCATTGCCATAATTTTAAATTTTTTGAAAGATTCCCAGAGATTATAAAGTTGAAATAGAAAAATCCAAGTGAAGAAATCCTGTTCAAGTCAAGGGGTTTCTTCTACACGTACGTACACATTTGTGAAGGGGTCGGGGCATAATTACCTGAAATTTAAAAAACTACATTTTTTGAAAAGATAATTTTGATATTTTTAAAATTGATTGCAAAAACTGAATTTTATATAATATAAATTATTGTTTTTGATCCTTTTTTTCCGAAAAAAAGATATTCGGAGAACTAGACCCATACCCTGGAAGTGAGATATACTTGAGGGAGTCTGGAGCCAAAACTAAGTTGTGATTTCCTGCAAAATGATGAAGAATTCTATTTACGCTGTGACTTTGTTATTAATTTTTTGTAACAACAAACAGTGATGATAGTTTCTCTGAAGAATTTCAGACTCATCCGTCATTTATCTAGCCAGGCTTTTAGCATATTTTCGGCCATGAAAGCTTCAATCGATCCAATTCAAGAGAAACTTCTCGAAGAACGCTGCATCTTAGTTGACAACGAAGATAATGTGACAGGGTGCGCAACAAAACGAGACTGTCATTCAAAAGAGAATATTCTCAACTCTGATCACGGAATGCTTCATCGTGCTTTTAGCGTGTTTTTGTTTAACAATCGAGGCGAGCTTTTCCTTCAACAGAGGGCTGACACAAAGATCACATTTCCTGGTCATTATACAAATACGTGTTGTAGTCATCCACTGTTCAACGAGAGAGAAATGGAAGAGAGAGATCATATTGGGGCTAAAATGGCGGCGCAAAGGAGACTAGAATATGAACTAGGAATTCCTGCGAGTGAGGTGAGAATCTTTAAATAACGGTCATTTTGTTTTACTTTGTTGGTAGATGCCAGATTACCTAAGTATACAAAACCTATTTTTAACATCTAAAAAGATGAAAAAAAAACATGATTTATACACAATATTTTGGGAAAAGCAACCAGAGAAAATCTTACTTTCAAGTTCAAGGAAAAATCAGGTTAATTTAATGTAGGTCTGTAAAATTTTTAATTCAAAAAGTCAGGGAAACTGGCTTTTTGTCAGAGAAACTATGTGATGTTACAAACTTTGATAAAATGTAAAATTATAATCAGGCAGTTTAACTGTAAATTCAATCAGCTGCTCTTTAGACCAAGCATTGGATATATCCCATTTTGGCATATATTATAATTGTGTAGCTAGCTACCAATGGTATTGGGGAGTCAGTTTGTTTGGGGGTCAGGTTGGCGTATAGGTAATCACTCGTGCCTCTCACCTCTACGACCTGGGTTTGACTCCCTGTCCCAGGCTTCACACATTAGCTGAGTTTTGTCAATCTCAATCTGACTCCGAGGGTTTTTCTCTGAGTACTCCAGTTTTCCTCCCTTAGCAAAAAATGATTCCCAGCTTTTTTTTTCTAGTTGTGGTACCGTGCGCTGAGGTAGCAGATGAACTGCAAAGCTGAGCTTTCATTGTATATGTGTCTGTAACCCTAAATTGTCTGTGTGTAATATGTTCACCTTTAAAATGCTTGTGGGCCAACCTCGTTGAACTACATCCTCATAATTCAGTCCTTGACTGCAAGGAGGGCAATTAACAAGGCTGATTTTTTTATTTCTGCTTTGAACTTATGTCATGGGTGGTGTTCCATAAACTGTATTATTAAGTTATTATTCATTTTACATTGGGAAAATCATATAGCCAAATGCAGTTATTGTTCAAATAGTTTACAACTTGAACATCACTAAAAGTTTATATTATGTTCTTTAGATCCCTCTTGAGGAGCTTAAGTTCTTGACAAGGATCCATTACAAAGCTTATTCTGACAGCATGTGGGGAGAACACGAGTTGGATTACATTTTTATCCTACAAAAAGATGTTCATTTTGAACCTAATGTTAATGAGGTTAAGGACTGTAGATTCATGGATCAGAAAGCTGTCAGAGAACTTCTGCAGAAAGCAGACAGCGGCACTGTACTAGTGACCCCCTGGTTTAAGCTGATTTCTCGAACACTTTTATTTAAATGGTGGAACAATTTAAATTCTTTGGACTCGTTTAAGGATACAGAAACTATATACAGAATGTAAAACTCTGCCAGATATTAAAGAGAAGATTAACCCCCTAGCATTTTTTAATAATAATAATAATAATAATAATAGTAATACTAGTTAAAATACTTATATTGTGTACTTTCCATACATCAATCAAGTGTGCACTACAAAATTAAAGAGCCTAGTGCAAAAACATAGTAAGTGATTTTGTATTAAAAGCTTAATTCTCCCAAAAGTTAGGAAGAGGTAATAGGGATGTTGGGAGAGTTGACAACTTCATCAAAAGTCACATACGTCATTTTTGCACTAGACGCTTCAAGTATGAAAATTTATATAAAAATGGAAGAGCATCCAGGTAAAACCATAAAAGAAAGGCCGTAGCATGACAGCCGAAAGCTCAATTTTAAAATTTTATCCAGAGATCGTTTTATCAAAAAAAATTTTACACTTATGAAAATTTACCTAAAAACTAACTTAGTAATAAGCTATAAATACAATTAAATCTAAAAAGGCCTAACAATAATAATTTATATATTAGGGCTTGACATTCATGGTGGCCTGATGGCCCCAAGGCAGTTTCTGCCCTTACAGGCCAGTACAGACCTGTTACTTTTGAAAATTGGTGGCCCAATGGGATTGTTAACTGTTTTTGAAAACATGTATGTAAGATCTGTTATTCACCAGAATTATGGTGGTGAAATTAAGCAAAAACAGCATTCTTAACCCTTTCACCCCTAAACACGACATGTGATGTGTTGCTAAGTTCTCTTAACCTGGCTCCATACTTTTCTTCTAAACAAGTTGGGAGAAATATTTAATTCATCTTGGAGAGACTGCTGTGTGTGATCAGCTCTTTATTTCTCCTAACAAAACAACTGATTTTGTATTGATATTGTAAGGTGAAGATAGATGCTGATAAATTGGCTTGGACTGAAATAGGATTAAAATACTGATTTCTCCCACAGGCAACTACATACATAAACAAAGTTGTGCCAGTACAATTTTTATTGTGGCAGTAACTTTCAAATTTTACTGAGTTAAAGAATTATTACACTGTATATTTACAAACATTTTAATAAAACTTTGCACATTGGGGAAGCGATGCCACAAAAAATTTAATCTTGGCTAGCTCAATTAAATTTCTTTTGCCACAGACAAATGGGAATTGTAAATTTTGTACACTGCTTCTTAATAAAAATAATTGAAGGGTTTAGTGCAAAAATGATGTAAGTAACTTTGTATGAAATACTAAATTCTCCTAACGTACACTGAAAGATAATAGGGTAATACAGGGAGAGTTGAAAGCTTCATAAATAAAGTTCTGAATTCTTCCTATATTATCCCCTTAATGTTGGAACAACTGAAAATTACATAGCTGAAGTTTCGATTCTCTCTACAATATCCATATGATCTCTTTTTAATGCTTGGGAGAATTTAGCACTTAATACAAAGTCACATTGTTTATGCACTAGACCCTTCAATTATAATAAAAATCCATTTTACAGTCAAATGCCCCAGCAACTGTATTTCATCTCTGCAAAACCAGCGATTCCTTAAACTTGTCTTCATCATCTTGTTGAAGGCTTTTCCACTTGTTGGGTAAATTAAGGTTATTCCAAACATTTACAAACTCTACAAACTTCTCCCAGAAATCTGGTTTCGTAGCATCATCATAGTAACCATTTTCCACAGCAAATTTTCTCTAAAAGAAAAACAAGGGGTCAGTGTTACAGTGGATGTATTGTGCCAAAGCAGATGAAAACATAAAGTTTGGGTGGGAATATGCCCAGGGGGGGTACTCACTAGAATTTTGGGTGGGGGTGTGCGGCTGGACCTTCATAAACCTGACCCTGTTCTAGTCTAGAAATGGCTTGATTTTAATACCCTGTTCTAAACTAGCAACCCCGATCCCCTTCCCTGTCCTAAACTAATTGTAGAAAGCCAATCAATGCCATATTTTGTAGATTATAGTGCAAAATTAATATGAAACAGAGGTCAGGCCTGTGAATCATGAAAAAATTCATGTACTGTACATCGTAATCCAGTCAAACCAATTCTCATATCCAGGAAGAATTGTTGCACCCTGTACTAAACAATTTGTAAATATTGTAAAATTTTAAACCCTGTTCTAAACATAAATTTCTGTGATTTATACATCCTGTTCTAGACTGGATGGTCTGAAAACCATACCCTGAACAGCGGCACATACCCGTATATGTCAATATATGGGAGTACCCCCCCTGGGGGTATATGCCATAATTTTTTGTAACTATTAATAAATTTATTATTGTTAAAATAAAACTTGAAATGTCTTAGTACTGCTAATGAGCTTTAGTGCTCTTATTAGTTGCTGCAAACATTATAATTATAGTATATAGCACACAAAATGTTCTTTATGCATGCAAGAATACATAATTATGTTAAGAAGTTGCTTGCTCACCAAAAGCATGGCTGTTTTGATTGTATTTTTCTTGTGTTCCTCTTTACTCTTGAATGGAGCATAAAGTTTATCAGCAAACTCGTCTATTCTCAAGTGGTTGAATTTTTTGTTCAATACCTGTAAATGCAGGAAATAAATCATGTTTAATATTTTCTCATAGCTCACTATCAATCACTGAATAACTGAAATCAAACGTCTCACCTTCTTTCTGATTTCAGCTCTCCAAAGTGTGTAGCGATCTCTTGAATATGAGATGCAAGCATTAATATGGTAGCTGTCAGCTTTTTCCATTCCACCCAACAACTCAGTAATTTTTTCCTATACAATAAAATAAAACAGAAAAAACACCGGCAGCCTATCATGGGGGGTATATAATGTACTCATACAGCACATTGTACACAGTACCGACTTCTCTTTAAAACTCAATAAAATCATACACTGTACATGTATGTATAATTCTTCATTCACCACAAAATTGAAAGAATATATTCAATAGTCTCTTAATAAAACTAGTACTATCAAAAAATAAAACCGAGCTTAACACAGATAATCATTAATTGTCTAACTTACACACTTAAATGTTATGACTTCTAAATTATATAATATTATATTAATTGAATTCTATACCCAATTTAAATTAAATTTTCAACATTGGATTTTGCAGCAAAATTTTTGTTTTCAGATTGGTTGACTCGATCTCGATTATCAGTTCATTTTTCTAATTAAATATTACATTTTATGGAAAATATGTCTGGAAAGCTTACTTTCCAGCTATGATTTCTAATTTAAAATAAAAAAAAATTACTACCAGCTTCAGTTGTGTATGATGCAATTATATTAGCAATAATGACAGCTTTTTGCACCTTGTTGATTATCTTTTCTATTGACATTCCTAAGTACCTGGGTGCTCAAACTCAACGAGTGAAAAAATGCAAAATCATAATTATAATTTTGTGTTACACAGCCAGTCACCTTTAATTTCTCCAGTGCATCTTGCACAAGCCATGGTCCATAACAAATAAAAAGTTCTTTTGCTCTTGTAGTCAGCTCTCTCTGCAAGAACCAAAAAATATCAAGAATTAGATTTCTCATACTGTAGAAATTTTATAAAAAAATATACAATATACAGTCTGCAATCTGTGACGGTAGAGGGCATATAGGGCTGATAGATCATGGGTGGCAGTGTGTTTCTTAAGGCCGGTACACCAGTAAATTGTACCGACGTTCCCCCACGGCCGTACCGGTTTTCCCCAACTGGAAAGTTCAAAATAATTCTGGGGATGTCCCCAGACCTCTCTAGATATTTTAGCATTTGGCGCTTTATGACATCGTACCCACTCCAGGTGTACCCACTTTCCAACTTAGTGTACCCCACTTCTCAAGCCTTAAGAAACACACTGGGTGGGAGACAGAGGGGTTGCAGGTGTAGGCTCAAGTGGTCATAGCTGAAAGACACAGGGATTGGAAGTACAAGATAAAGGGATCATGGAGAAAGAAAGGATTTTGGGTGTGGGAATGATCTGTCGTACTGTAAGCAGGAGACAGGGATTGACAGTGCTGTGAGGATTAAGGGTCATAGGCAAGAAACAAAGGGATTGCAGGTGCAAGATTAAAAAGTCATTAGCAAAGACACAAGGATTGGAAGTGTGGAATCAATTAAGGGATCCTAAGAAAGGAAACAGGGATTGCAGGTGAGGGATCATGGACGAGAGACAGAGGGATCACAGTTGCCAGATCAATGAAGTCAAATAGCCCTTGAAAAAGCTAGTAGCTGCTACAAATTATTCACTGTAGTTATTGTTTTGTTTAACTGTTTTTAAAAACTATTGGCTGAACCTAACTTAAATACCTCGAATCCACAAGTTTTGACTGTAAAAGGATGTCTTCTTTCAACCTGACTTCTAAGTTCTTTGAGCTCTGACAATGCTTTGTTAAGCAAAATTGTGTTCTCCTGAGTTTGTTTAATAAGAGTTCGTAGAAGATGATCTACAAAATAGCAATTATATTTAATCGTTCACAAAAAAATCTGAAACAAACTGGCCATTATTTATCAAGAGGGGGGGGGGGGGGTTGAATACCACATGATCAGTACAATATGTTGAGTTAAACTTGAAGATAGGGTGTCAAGTGCTGAGTTTCTGGAGTGGGTTGGAACTGATGTTGATCTGAAGGAGCTTATGAGATGGTTAAGGTTATATGAAGATGTGTTTAGTGGGGCTTAGGAGTGTTGAACGCCACATGATCAGTACAATATGTTGAGTTAAACTTGAAGATAGGATGTCAATTGCTGAGCTTCTGGAGTGAGTTGAAATAATTGATGTTGATCTGAAGGAGCTTGTGAGATGGAGATGGTTAAAGGTGTTATGGAGATGTGTTTAGTGAGGTTTCGGAGTGTTGAATGTCACATCATCAGTACAATATCAGGCGTGGATCTAGGGGAGGGGCCAACCAGGCTGCAGCCCCCCTTTTTGTGGGACAGTGACTTTGTGCCCCCCTTTCCTAAATTCCTGGATCCGCACCTGAATATGTGGAGTTAAACTTGAAGATAGGGTGTCAAGTGCTGAGGTTCTGGAGTGGGTTAGAATTGATGTTGATCTGAAGGAGCTTGTGAGATGGTTAAAGTGTTATGAAGATGTGTTTAGTGAGGTTTAGGTGTGTTGAATGTCACATGATCAGTACAATATGTGGGGTTAAACTTGAAGATATGGTGTCAAGTGCTGAGGTTCTGGAGTGAGTTAAAATCAATGTTGATCTGAAGGAGCTTGTGAGATGGTTAAGGTGTTTATGGAAATGTGTTTAGTGAAGTTTAAAAGAGTGTTGAACACCACAAGACCAGTATAGTATGTGGAGTTACATTAACTTGCAGATAGGGTGTCCAAGAGCATGTGAGAAGGAACAAGTTTTAAAAGGTGGTATGGACAAGTACTTTGAAGGGAAATAGCTAACCCTGTTAAGCAGATTCTTAATTTAGAAGTTTACGAGTGACTTAGAAAGGCATTGATGTAGTGTCAAGAGAACTGAAGGATATGGTACAGAAATCCCTCAGTTTTGGCAATTAAGTGCTTTGTAAATGTAATGATTGAAACACAAGTCTTAATTTGAATGTAAATTAATTCTAAATTGAAAAAAATACAAAAAATAAGGTTTCATGAAAAGTCCATGTCATAACATATAACTAAAATACCAACCTGTTGTCATGGCTTGTGTGGCCAAAACAGTTACTTGTTCTTCAGATGATCCTGCAAGGGTTTTTGCCGCAATGCTGTTACATGTGTTTGTCTGTGTATTTGGTACTCCTTGTAGTGACCTTGTAGGACAAGCTATTTCTGACTGAAAATATCATTTAGATTATGGTAAAGATCATACAATACAAAATGTAACTATCAACAACTTTACCTCGGCCTGTAATCTCTTTTTAAGCCCAAAAAAATAATCTTTATGAAGTTGTTGTTTTGGCAAATTTATGTGAGAAAATGAAATATACAGGATGATGTCCATCTATTATTTTCTGCACTGTGATTGGCTCTTGTAATGATTTAATACTGCATTGTAAATGGCAGATCAAAACAGTATTGTTCTTAAAACCATTCTGTTGGGAGCCAATCAAATTGCAGAAATCATTGATTAGTTATCATATGTGTATTTCATGTTATTTAACTAGACCTTTGAACATTAGAAAAATTCCGATACACCTGAACCAAAATATTCAAAGGATAAAGATCATGATTTTTTAAAAAAATTATTTATCAGTTAATGTTAATAACTCAGCTTTCTGAACGTTGGTATTTATCTTTCAGTTTCACGAGGTACGATAATCAATCACTTCACAATTTAAGCAATCAAAATATAAAAGAAAAAAATGCAATAAATACCTCTTTATCAAAATTGTCCACAGCTGAAACATTATCCTCTTCGAAATTTAGAGTGGTCATTTTGGCAAAGTTTACGAACGACAGTCCAACAAATCAATCCAATATGGTTCCCGCATCAGCGACGAAATCTTACGAAAGTAGCCGAGTAAAACCGACAGATTGTCGGACATACTATGTCTCGGCGCGAAGACTGTTACCGAGAAACGAAAAAAAATTTAAAACGTTCCAAGATGGCGGCGGTAAGTTTTTCCATGTGCATTTACAATCTGTTAAAGTTCTTCATGGGTTCTTCATGTTTTAGACTATAATGTTTACTAATTGAAAAAATACTTCTTTTGTCGTATAAATGTTGGTTTTAGCTTCTTGCCATATATTAATACTAATTTGTTATCGTATGTTTTAGCGAAATAACCTGCAACTGTTTGAAAATTTTATGTTATTTTAATTAGCAAATGGTTTTGGCGGGCATTTTTCGATTCAAAATTTGTTAAAGTGTTTGGAGTTATTGTTTTCTTGGCAATTTGGATTTAAAAAAAAATCAAATTTATACAGTTAATTATTTTTTGTTGAGATCTTCCTTTTTTTAAAATAATATAATCGAGTTTCACTGGGTTTGTATCTTGTGCAAACGTTAATTTTTTCACGTGTATAAATTCATACACAGAAGTGCATCTAGGATTAAATTAAGAAAAAGGGTAGGTAAAATTTTCGTACTACCCCATACATTCATTATGCGTACATTTTATTCAAAAGAAAAACAACAACATGTCAGAGTTTTTAGTTTGCTTTTTGCATTCATAATGAATGTATGGGGTAGTACGAAAATTTTACCAAAGGGCATGGTATCATATTGTGTTTGGTGTTTGATTAATAGAGGATATTACATGCCTGGATGTGGATACAAATTTTATAGATCTTCGAGTGTTCAAGTCGATATTGACTTGAACACGAGATGATTAGATTTTTATGCACAAGCGGAGATGTGATATTGTGTTCATTGTATAGACACCAATGAAATACCAGGACAACAATATAAAAAAATTAAGATAATAATAAAATAAATTGAGACTAACTATTGGCTAGACTGAAGTAGTCAATATAACCATGATACTTTCACATTGTGAAAGATAAAAATAGTATCTTTACTGGATACCAAATTTTTGTCACTGGAGAAGTCCTGGTATTTCATCAGTGTCTATATAATAATAAGAAATAATTAATGTTATAAAATGATTGAGACATATATGCAATTGAAGAAGGTAATTTCAAAAGGCAAGCCTAGTTCTGGTTTAGTGGGGGAGTCAGGTTGGCGTAGCGGTCATCACTCGCGCCTTCCACCTCTATGACCCGGGTTCAAGTCCCAGGCTTGGCATGTTGGCTGAGATTTATCGATCTCAATCTGACTCTGAGGGTTTTTCTCCGGGTACTCCAGTTTTCCTCCCTGTACAAAATTGACTCCCAGCTAATTAAATCTGGCTGTGGTGCTGTGCTCCGAAGATCGAAGCACCAGCCCCCATTGCATGATTAGTATAAATGTACTACTAAGCAATTATCATAATTAAAGATTAAAGTGCTCTAGCCCACTGAACTATGAAACCATAGCTGCTGAGAAGAGGTTGGTTTTAGTGGGGTAAACCAATGCCCCAGCTGATGCTTTCTCTCAGTGGGCCTTGGGCCAATCAATAGCTGTAAAGGATAAACAATGATTACTATTAATAACTTTGCATTATTTTTTTTTAATTATGCTGAAATCATAATCTTTGCTAATTATACAGTTAAATATTCTGTTTTATGTTCAGGCAGCAGCAATGAAAGTTCAAGAAGTCCGGGATATCACCAGAATTGAAAGAATAGGTAATTGATCCTTTTTCAATGTTTTTAAAAAAATTTCCAGGTGTACACTTACAATTAAAAGATGTTTTTGATTTGTTATGATTATGAGCACCATTAGCTCTAAGCTAAAAAAAGCTTAACTTCTTGCAAAAACAACATAAGTGACTTTTGATCAAGTTGTCAACTCTCCCTACATTATCCCTATTATCTCTTCATAACTGGTGGGAGACTTAAGCATTTCATACAAAGTCACTCACATTGTTTTTCCACTAGGCTAGCTTCAATTCTTTTAGGAGCAGTCTCAGATTGTCATCATGCTGAGATTGTATTTTGACCACTAAGCATGCTCTAATTTTAATAGCGTTGGGGTAGGAGTTTTAAATTGCTTGGATATGTAACTTGTTCTAATGTTAGGGTTAGGAGCTTAAAATCTTTTGGAGTATATGTTAGGGTTTTGCTAAAGAATTATTAATATTTGTTTATTCCCGTGTTAATGTTGGACTAATCAAGCTAGACCAGTGTATGAGTTAAAATACAATCTTAGCAAAATGACAATCTCTGACTGCCACACAGATAAAAAAAAACTTTAGCATTTATATAGCGCCCTTTCCATGTGTATATGATCAAAGGCGCTTTACAATGATCAGTACAA
>JAOEHV020030089.1:0-17933 GCA_025447995.2 Isaurus tuberculatus | reverse complement strand
ATCGTGCGTCTGTACTCTAATAGATCATAGGTGAGAACCAATCAAAACGCGAGAATAACTTGGCTTATTATATAATATAGTATACTGTACATAAAATTTTATTTTTCTAGGCTAGCCTACTTTGAGGTAAGCAATGTTGTTTACGATGAGGCCCAATTAATAGGAGCGGTTACAAAGCACTACTCAAGCCAGGTAAGTATTTTGGAACTTAAGTTAAAGAAAAGCTAGGTTGGTTTAGAAATCTTGTTAAACTTCAAAGAGGAATGTAGAAAAGGGGTATCTTTCCTGACAGTTAGAAAAGACTGTTAATACTTTGTGTATATGTTTTGCTTAAACGGAATGTAAAACAAGGAATATTTCTTTTTAAAACAAGAAAAATGGTAAAAGTTTGGTGATTTAAGGTCTTGTTATATAAAAACCTTTCGTACAAATTATGCATGCCATGAAGCCTGAAGTAAAAAAGATAAACTTAACCTACACTAAACGACCTGTTAAACTGCAGAATCTAAAACGTCTAGCTTTTTAGAATCCTAAACTTTGTTTTAAATTTAGCAATTAGTTGCAACTGCTACGCTTAATGCTTTTTTTTTCATCTTTTTAACAACCTTTGTTGGGCTTTATAATCCAAAGGGTGAGGGCAAACGGAAAGCTCATGACGTTGGGGGTTTTCATCCTTTATAAAGGAAGGATACTGGAGTACCGCGAATTATATTAAAATATAGATAAATCTCAGCCCATACACCGGTGCCGGGTCTCGATTACGTGTCTATTAATCTTCTAATCGTTTCATCAACTTCACTCCACCATACTGAAAGATGTTGAAACTGTTACCGAAAATAAGAAACTTACTCGACCATCAGAGGCCTCACCTTTTGGAGCCTCTTAGAAGGTGTAGCTTTGACACATTACAATTCCGTAAGTTACCCAGTCTTCACTGTATCAATAAACAGGCAATCAAGCAGATGTACGTTCTCGTTTTGGGTCTTGATGTTCTTGGTAATCCATTTGGTCTCATTAGCGGTCTGGCTGGAGGGGCCAAGGACTTTTTCTACGAGCCATACCAGGTGTGTATGTAATGTGTATTAATAGATGACCAAGTGTCCATACTACAAAGTGGTGGTAACAGTAGTCCAGGGTTTTCATTAACGCGAAAATAATTTGGACGCAAAAATTGAAATGCTGTACGTCACTTTGAGGCAGAAGAGCTTAAAGAGATACATACCGTGACCTTACCCTTTAAAAAAAAATTAAATTGACAGACACTATTCTAAGTTTAAGGGTTTTTTTTCACCAGTCTTTGTTATGTGTAGTCAGTGCTGTGTTGTGTTAATTTGGTTGCAAATTGTTAATAAACAAAGATTTGCAATTAAAAGGCAACTTGTTATTAGTTTTATAATTAATACTGGGACAAAATTTTTTCTTGATTAAGTGGGACCCCTTAACGTTTGTTTGGGACCCCTAATAAAAGAAAGAAGGGGTCCCTGAGACCCCTTTTGAAAATTTCTACTGAAAACCCTGGTAGTTATACTATAATAGAATTAACAATGAACATCGGTCACTGCTCCCTTTTTGGTTTTCTTTAAGATAAATGTAAAACTTTGATTGTAGTGATTCATGAATTAAACTAATGTGAAGAATAATTATAATCTAAGCAATCTGAACATTTTTAAACCGACTCCTAAATAGATAAATACCTGTAATTTAATTTCATGCGAATTATCAAATTTAGCATCGAAACTTTCTTCTTTGAATCTTTTCGGGATATTTCGTCGTTCAAAGTTACCTCGGCTAGACTTGACCAGCTGACGTGATATTCATTGGTTACTTGATGTTTTTAAAAGGTTTTTCTGATGTTTCGTTTTCATAGGGATTGATTCAAGGACCTGGTGAATTTGCAGAAGGTTTGGCAATTGGAGTCACTAGCTTGCTCGGCCACACAGTAGGTCAGTTTAATTGTATTAAGTCAGCAGAAACTTATTGTACATTGCTGGTATTTTAAGGATTTAAAGCACTACCCCTGATTTAGCTGTACTTTAACATATTACTTAACTTAAGGCTAAGATATATTTCCATGTTTGCCTTTGCTCGATAAAAATCATATTAAAATCAATAATAAAAATCAAATTAAGCACCACCGGTTTCCAATTTATTAACAGACTGCAAAGCATTATGGTAGGTTGTCAAAAATCTTTGATGCTTTTTTATGAACTGTTTAGGAGGAGCGGCTGGCGCGGTGTCTCGTATTACAGGAACTCTTGGTAAGGGTCTGGCTGCCCTTACCTTAGACGATGAATACCAACAGCAGAGAAGACAGGAAATGGGAAAGAAACCAACTAACGTAAAGCAGGGACTGCAACGAGGAGGGAAAGGACTGCTTGAGGTACGTTAAGTTTTGCCATAGGTTAGTAAGCCCTTACGCATGCTCACGAGCTGACAAATCTTTTCTTTATTTTTTATTTTGTTTAGCTTTCAAAAAAATAAACATAAAGCCAAATATTTTCTTTAATCTGAGTTTCTCGTAAAGCAAGAGACCACATGATGCCCATCGAATGACTGGATTGGACACTATTCTATCATATTTTATGCCTAATTTCACTGCCTAACTCAAACAAGTTTCAACAAACGACATAATACTCTGGTCTGTGGACTACATCCTTATTAAATGCTACTAGTGCAGCTGGCAATTTCATGACGGAATGAAATTTTTGTTGTCAGGGAGTGTTTGATGGCGTAACTGGAGTGGTTACAAAACCCATGGAAGGTGCAAAGAAAGAAGGCGCAGCTGGGTTCTTTAAAGGACTGGGGAAAGGCGTGGTTGGGGTTGTGGCCAGACCTGTTGGTGGTGTGGTAGATTTTGCAAGTAGCACCCTGGAGGGTATCAAAGGGTGAGGTTATTCACTAGATAAAGCATTTAGAAAGATTCATTATTTAATTATTTTGACATTTATAAAAAGAATAATGAATGAGAACACCTGTTAAAACCTCAAGAGCTTATCGAGACAATCGGTCATTTAATAAAAAGATAATTATAACAATTAACGCCGAGAGAAACAGGAAGAAATTATTTAACAAATATGAAAGATTCAACCATGACACATTTAATTGTCATGTTTATATTATATTTCGTAAACATTAAAGGTGGACGCAGACCAAAAGTGGCAATATCGACACTGGCTGACAATTTGCTGCTTTGGAATCTTTTTAAAGGAAAATTAGAACTTTTTTTCAGAAGTTGGTTTGCATCAATCAAATTCTTTTTTCCAAAAATCTTAATTTTAAACAAAGTAATTTGTTTTCTTAAAAAATAATAAAATTTAACCTCGGTCTTAAATTTTTAAGTGAATATTTATGTTTAATGTTCAGTGTAAAATATTAACTAGACTTACCTGCACTAAAGAGTGGTCCTCCCTGTAACTGACTTTGTTATGTTTTCTACTTGGTTTTCGCTTTTTTTCCTTATTATTACCTTTATCAAGAGTCTATCAATACTTTTTTTAATTTATTAGATAATCTTGTACAAAGACTGGAAACATTTTTAAAACCATATGCTAAAGTCTAAGTTATGTTTCAAGGTCCCTAGGGACACTAGCTTTGTAGCAAGTTGACTTACCTTGCAGAAATAGATTTATGTTCTTTTTAAAAAAAATTCTTTTAATTAGGTATTGGTGCTCACTCATTTTTTTTTTCTTATTAGAACTGCGGAGAGAGACGTTGCAGTGAAGAAATTAAGACCTGCAAGAGTTTTTTATGGAGACAAGGTGAGAAGAAGGTGAAAGGAGATAATCAATGGAGGGCATTTTTGATAGAAATACTCTTTGGGACTTTGAAGTCGAAACGTTCTTTAGTAGTTTTTGTAGCAGACATTTCCAGAATCAAATACACTAGCGGTACAGATCATACTAACTTAGTTTAAGCATCTTTCTAGATGTAAATGATACATTAAGTTCCATTGTAGTAATTTTAGATAAATGTTAAAGTAAATAGTAGAACTGAGGAAGTTTGAAAAGTCACGTTCTGCTTGCCGTAAAATATTTTAGGATATATTTGCATAAATATCCTTCGTTTTCTACAGGCACTTATCATTTATAGAGAAAAAAACGTCGAGACACGATCAGGCGGTACATGAAAAGTAGGCCAGGGAACAAACGCTCTCCTGTTAGTGCATTAAATGCGGCAGAATCAAATCGAAGTCTAAATCAGCCTTAAAGCAGTTCTCTGAACTCGCCCTTGTAGCTCTTTGCTCGTGGCTGAAAAGCTATACCGTGCTGATGAGTCCTAACAAGGACGAAACAGCTGTCCACGGTTGCTCCAGTTGCTTGCATTGTAGTTACTCGGGTGAAGCTGGTTGTGCGCATGCGTGCAGGTTCTGGCCAAACCGCGGAGTTGAGTTCGGGTGGTTTTTGCTTTACTGTTCTAAATCAAATGTCGATTTTAATAGTTTGGGTCGACTCAAATTGGAGTTTAGCTCGGCACATGTGAAGTTCGACGTTTAAACCGGGCCTTAGTGTCGTTGTCATAACCTTATTACTTATTGGTAAGTTGATTGGTATTTTATTAACAACAGGTAGTCAGACCCTACAACTTGTACGAAGCTCAAGGAAACGCTCTTCTGCAGGTGTGTTACGGATTGTTAGTAAGATTAATTACTTGGAACGCATTTATTTTTATTATATGCATTTTGGTTTTTGATTTACAAGATTAACATAATCGTTTTCTTTGGTATCTCAAAACTAAGAGTTGATTAACAGAATCTTATTCCAGGATTGCAAGAAAGACAAAAGCTCGTTGGCAGCTGACTCGTACTTTGCTCATGCAATTCTTAACAAAAAGAAGGTTCTGATTGTTACCAATAAGTAAGTTGTGCTGTTCATTTTAAGTGGCTGTTACTGTATATGTTTCGTGTAAGCCAATAGTACCCATACTCCAATACGAACCGCAAAGGTTTAAAATTATAGTTGTTAAAAAATAACGCATTTCCCAGTTACAGTTGTGAATTAATGTTAAACAGTTTCAAACGAGTAAATCAAGTGAGGCCAGATATGCTACGATAATTTAATATAATTTTCCAAGCTTTCGCCGTTCTACGGCATCATCAGGGAATGAAGATGGAATATCCAACGTTTGATTAATGTTAAATGTTTGCTAAAGTTCAGCCTGCACGATTTAAACAATTAGACTATAAACAGATCATAGCTTTGTCTCTTTCCCCTGTGTTTTTATTTTCGCAAACAATACAATTTTATACAGAATTAAGCCCAGCACACATAAGTGCAATGTATTGAATAACCTGTACACATGTTTCTCTGTCGAAGGGCTAACGCTCGATTGGTGAGCTTCTTAAACAATTAACCTTGATGAACAAAACATTTAAGTTTACAGTTGATTGATCAGTTGTTGTACCTACTCGTCAAATGAATTAACAAGTTTTTTAAAATTTTTAACTAGAATAACTTATATTTTTAAAACTATTTTAACGATGTTGAAAGAGTTTCGCAAAGTACATCGATAACCAATTTAAGTGTAATTTCCTACCTTTTTGTGTGTACAATGTCAGATGGGAGTGCGCAAGGGAACTTTGGAGGTAGGGTAGTCGGATAATCTAGTGGTACGTGTTGGGGCCCGTTTATATGGAAAAAGATGTCCCGGGACGAAGGAATATCTCACCTAACCGAGTTACTCAGGGCGAGACAACTTTTCATACATTTCTCTGTAAAACGCAGCCAACCGTTTATATGACGTTCCGGAACGAATGGCTGTCTCGGGTGCCAGAAATAACTCGCCTAACCGAGGCGAAACTATCCCTTCAACCCGAGATAACTTTCTCCATATAAACAGTTTGTCCCTTCTACCCGGGACAATTTGAGTGTTTATACTTAAAATTTCCCACGTTTGATTGCAGGCCCCGGGCCAAATGTTTTCCATATAAACACACGGCAAAGTTGTCCCGGGTTCAAAACCTCATATAAACTGCAGGTCAAGTTGTCTCTGCTGGAAGGGACAACCCTTTAACCCGGGATCATATAAGCAGGGCCTTACTGCCGTTTATTAAATTGAAACTATGCTCTCGGAGCGATTCTAATATTTTTGCGTGAACGAGGAACCTCTTGATAACTAAGCCTAGACATTATATTAAACTATGCTTGCAACTGGATTTTGTTTAGGCACATTATTGTAGCTGGAGAAAAAGAAGTGTTTGAAGGATACGAATGTGACTGGTCCTGTGGTCTCAATGAACTTTCAGCAAATCCAAGTGTAAATGGAAACAACTTGGTTCTCAAGATACCGGTATCAGAGAAAATATCATCTTTTTACAAAGTTATATTTTCAGAGGACGGGGCGTTGTCTTTAAAATGAAAGAAACTTGATAGGTATAGTAGTGGGTGGGCGTTTTAGCAGAAACGGAAGTGGCTAACATTGGAGTAAGTACAAAACTGAAATTCAGTGGCTCTATCAACATCAGTCGATTTAGTCCCCAAAAGATTGGAATTAAAGTTTTTATTTCCAGTTTGAAAATGATGACGTTATCAAAACGTCAAGTGTTTTCGTTAGTTTTTTTGTAAAAGTTTGTGCTGGGACGTTTTTAAAACCGTATTTGTACAAACAAGCGCTCCTTTTGAGTACGCACTTCTCATTAAACTCTGTAAACGGAATAAACGCCCCAAATCGAATAAGCGCTTCGCATAATTAATATTCCAAAAATGGAATATGCTACCCTAGGTAATAAGTCCTTTCCTCAACTACCACTGCCGCGTAACTGGCTTATATATCGGATTTATTTACTTTCAGTCAATGAAGGTGAGGTATTTTTTACGCTAAGCTTCGACTTCTAATGTCCCCATGAGCACAAAGATGAGGAATCCTGCAAAATCGCGCTCTCAAATTTCGTCGCAATATTAGTTTTCCGAACAATGTGTACTCCTGCCTGACAATAAATCCGTTCTCAAGCCGCAATTAAAAGATCCGTGTAAGTTTAATGTCATGTAAGTACTAAATAATAATTTATGATATTAGATATTTCCTTACTTTAATTGCAACGATTTTCATTAGACTGCATCATCGCTAAATGGTATTTAAAAATGATATATTTTCTCAGGACACAAATGTCCTTGCAACCAAAATGGTGAAATTCCGATAAACGCCCTCAATCGAGTGAGCGCTCCCCATAAAAAATCCAAAACTTAAGTAAATGCAACGGCCCTGGTATATTTGGTTTTACTGTTTTTTTAAAAAAAAGTTTTTATTTTTTCCCCCTTTTTATGAAGGATAAAGGTAAATCACTCTTCAAACGTTCTGATATTCGAGAAATCAAGACACCCAGTGCAGAGGTGGCTGCTGTAAGTAGTCTAGAAACAGAACGTTTTGTTATCTTATTATTTAGTCAAAATAAGAGAAAGTAATTATAACTTAAGAGTAGATCATAGCCTGTTTTTCACTAGCGACGCAAGCACAGGCGCAAATAAAAACGCAAGCATAAGGTAATTCTGCCAAGTGAAAACGAACGTCGTGCATAACCGCCGCCTGGTTACCCTAGTTGGTAAGATGCCAGTCTATCGAGCGGGTAGCTCGGGTTCGATTCCCGGCCGGACCAACACTTAGGGTCTTATAATAATTAAGGAGAAATGCTGCCTTTGCTCTAACATCAGCAAATGGTTCTTCTCGGATAAGGACGTTAAAACGTAGGCCCTCGGGAACCCCGTAATTGGACTTTGGATCTGTGGGTGTTGCCCGGCCCCTTCTGCGGAGAAAAGCAAAATAAACTAAAGAATCATAGCACAGAATCAAAGCTAGTAGAGTAGACTGGTTATGAAACTTTGAAAACTACAATGAAGATTACAATTCTGTTTTGTTTCATGTTGTGTACACGGTCACGGTTATGATCTTTTGTTCTTGGTGTTATGGCTCGTTAGTCTTTTGGCCGTTTCCTTATTTACATCTGAAAACCTTTTGTAATCTGTGCACGGTCAACGTCATATTTCAATAGGGAAAGAGAGGACAAAAACCCAGAACAAAGAAAGCCACCGAGTTTCCTAACCATTTAACTCTACTAACTATGACAAACTGATTACTAATTACTAATCTTACTAAAGGCTTTGCGGCCTCCGCCATCTTGTTGAAATGCTCAGACGTGGGGTGAACTGGAGCGAGTGCTGTAATTGGCCAGACATAGCCAAATGTAGTAGATTTCCTTGTGCTTGTACGGCGGTTTGTTTTCACTCGGAATACGCGAACGCAGGCACAACCATAAGCACAAGAATAAGGAAAACTTTTTGATCTGCGTGCTTGCGTTTGTGTTTATGTTTGCGTCGAGGCCGTCTTCACGGTGAAATAAGAGCTGTTATGCTTGCGTTTGTGCTTGCGTCGCTAGTGAAAACCAGGCTATACTGACAGTGCCAAAAATACATAAAGCAAAATGTAGGTTAAAGTCGTTCAGATATTTAGGACCGAAACTTTATAATGCCCTACCATTAAGCATATACCAATAAGTAGTTACAAAAAATTTTAAATACTATATCAAAGATCGGCCTGAAGGATCATAGCACATTTCAGAATTTTAAGAGTCAATATTTAAATGTATATTTCAACAATCAATTCTCAGTGTTTTTAATTTTTAAGTTTTTGTGGATTCTTTATTTTTGAAGTTTTAGTTTTTAGATTATTCATTTAATAATGTTTATCAGATGAGTGCCGTACAAGAAGCTATGTAGTAATAAAAGTGCAATCAAATATTCTGTTGATTTTTACATTTCTTGTTTTATACTTATAGATATTTAAGTAACTTGAAGAGGGGAAGACGTTTATATATATAGAGAGATAAAACTATATATATACATATAAACGTCTTCCCGTCTTCAAGTTACTTTATATTTATATAAAGTGTAAAGATTTTTTTGTTTGGTCACGTTAATAAAGTTGTTGTTTATGCGGGCTCAACACATACATCTTAAAGTTCGTTGGTAAAAAGTAAAAATTTAACAAAAGCGAAGAAGGATAAGACTAGAATAATGAATGAAATAGCATTGGTTCGGGAACTAATTTCATGTTTTAACACTTATTAGAATTTTGCAACTTTGTACTAAAATTCTAATACGTTATGTTTCAGTGGCTGGTGAGCAAAATTAAGGAAGCTAAGTCATGATCAGAATGTTTCAAGTCCCATGGTGCGCAACGAGTTCCTTTTCCAAATGAATCATCGGCCGTTCTTCTATTTACAGAAAAGTAAAATAAAATCAGTTATTGGTGTCCTTAGCAAAACTAGAAAAGACGATGTGTTGGTTGCCAACGAGTGGAAGGTTCTTTCCTGCTATTGCGTGAGGTTACCTCTAAGAAATGAGATTTAACGGCAGTTAAAAAGCAACTGCAACAACCATACTAAAAAGGTTTTATAGACATTTAATAAACGTTTACCAAAATGGCTTACTCTAAGCACGAAAACGAGTCTTTGATAAGTACACGCCTAATATTCAAAATTGCGGAAATTTTAAAACAAACTAAGAATTATATTAGCAGTAGTTATAAAGAAAGAGGAGTAATTTTTTCTTGTGCTCCTGATTGTTAGAGTTATAGTGGGAAAATAAAATACAATTCACCGAATCCCAATAGAAGACGAATTAAGAAATAGGTGGATCAAGCTGTTGAATGTTCTTGTATCTCTTGTAAAAGATTTAAAATACCTTTGTAGGCCGTATATGAAATCATTTTTGGTTTTTCTTTGTGCCATTCAGGCCTAAAAATTTAGGGGTAGTGAATTAAAACATTCAATTAAAATCTTCGTTAAAATGTATCTAGTATATACAAAACAGTTTTGTATGTTTAACAGACGTGTTATGAATAATTAAATTACAAAAAGTATATTGTGATCAAAAATAATTAGTATTTTAATAAAAAAAAGTTAACATGAGTATACAGACGTAAGTAAGTTAAAATATATTTTGAAATAAAAGATTTCTCTATAATAAAAGTAAAAGTAGTTTAACAAGGGCGAAGGGCTAACATTCGAAGCGTTTTCCTAAAAATTTCAATGTTGACTTGTTTCACCATTACACATTTTATCTCCTTGCCGACACGCCTCAATAGTGTTTTTAAAAGCTATCCCACGGATTTAAACAGGTAATGCGTGATAAATGGTAAATAGTATATATAAATAGGTTGGGAGGCCTGACATTGCATGCAGCAGCAACTTTTTTCCGAAGCACAAACTACTGGACTTTACAACCAAGAAACTGTAAAGCAGCTTAGGGGAGGGGCCGGCCAGGCCGCGGCCCTTCCTTTAAGTAAGACAGGGACTTATATATCTGTGAAAAATGTAAATATATATTTATACTCGTGTAAGACTAAGCCACATAAAAGATGAAAAAAGACCACAATTGTTGTTTCATTCGTGAGCAGATGAAATTCGTTTTTAAAAAATCTGCTGCACGTTCGGGGTCTGTGTCGAGGACTCGCAGAATCTTCTGTATAGTACTCAGAAAATAGTTATTTTTATGCGTCGAAAAACACAGTTACTATGTGAAACATAAACCAGGAAGTAGGCTCCCAAACCCCCCCCCCCCCACTACCTTTCCTAAATTTATGGCTTCGCGACTGTTTTTGTTCTACTTTTGTCAGTTGAACGAGGACGTAAAAAAAAACTGAAAAGGTATGGAAAGACAACATAGCAAATATTTTAGTAAGGTTAAAAACCGGAATTCGCAATTAATAGTTTTGCTGTGGCTGTGAAATTGTACGACGTTGTTTGATTAAAACTACTTTTAAAAAAAGGAAAAAATGTGTTTATAAACTTTGTTTCAAAAATGAAAGTTGTTTTACGATACTGAGGTTGTTTTAAAATACACAACTTGTTTTAAAGTTTTTATAAAAAAAACTTACATTAAAATATAAAATTATTTTAAAACATAAAACTTGTTTAAAATTAGAATATACTTGTTTTTAAATATGATAGTTGCTTTAAAATATAAAACTTGTTTAAAAAATAAAGCTTGAGCTAGACCATGGACTGCCTGTGAGAAAAGAAAAACTTTTTTCGCATTACGCATTCTTACCCAGTCCACCTGGGGTGCTGTCAGAAGTTTAAAAGGCAACTCCCATTGCATGTGATCTCAATCAGCTGACTTTCCGAGTTGTTTGTAAGATGATTATTGCGTGAGACGAAACGAAGAAGCTAAGGCAAACATTTTAGTTTTTAAAAACATGAAACTGCTTGCTTTTTGCAACAATAGTTTGTAAAGTTCTCCATCTTGGAAACGTCTTTTTTGTGTAGAGTATTTAGGGATTTATATTTCTTGTTGGTTGTCCAATAGCGCCCGGTTTTATTCTCAAAGCAGGTTGTCAACAAAACGATATGATTCAAGGAAGCGTTTTTAAACCCTTTGAAAAACATCTTTCAACGTTTCACTTTTTTCTCACTGCAGCTGTTAACCCGAGTAAAGCATATTGTTTAAATCTAAAGTTGATTCTCACTCAGTTTTACAAACGCACGAAAAACAAACTTTTTATAGATATTGCACGTGTAATGTCACAACAATTAATAAACAACTTGTGCTGTCAACATTTCGTCTTAAAGTTGTTTCAAAGTTTTAATTTAGTTTTTGAAAAAAGGAACAAAATTTGTTTCCAAAGTCTTTATACTTTGCACGAGGGTTTAGCAAATGAAAATAGGTTTTAATTCGATTTTTGAAAACAGACTGAAAGTGAGTTCTCTGTTTTGACGGCCGTCGCAGAAATTCAGAAACTTGACGCAAACTCTTATATGCCAGATTAAAGTTCTCATATTACTCAATTGAAATAGCAGTAGAATTAGAGTACAGATTTTCAAGGATTTCAGCAAATGCCAGACTAAAATAAGTAATTTTAGCTTGTGGCTGTGTGAAGACATTTAATTCAAAATGGCGAAGACAACTCGAAGAAACCAAGCTATTTCATATTGATATTTAATTTTGATAACAATTCCTAAAACTTTCATCAGAGTAACTCTATAGATTGTCATTTTTTTAAAGGTTGCGACGTATTTGACATTTCTTTACACCCGTTTTTGAAAATTAAAAAATTTTGTGCATTAGTTTTCTTTGCGAAGTGGGCGTTGGCAAAGAAGTCGGATGTTTATTTTGTTCGACGTTTTCAAGAGGAGTTCGTGGAACTTCTGATGTAGAACTTAGTAAAATCTTTTTCAAATTATTTTAAAGATTTACCATTGTTTAAAAACCATGGCATCTTAAATATTTTTATTCAGTCTACGTAGATTCTACTTTTTGTTTCATTAAGTTCTGTCAATGAAGCTACTGAGTTCTGCCAAAAGAAAAAGGCATTTAAAATAAAGAAAATCGACATTTCTCTTTTAATATCACTTCATATTACACAGAATGTCGAAACTTTTTATATTCCCAGAATATAAATGTTTCTTTTCTTTATCGCTAATTAAGGGGCTTTAAATTTTAAAGCTTTTGAGTGCCTCGTTTTCATGCCGTCGAAATAATACTTCCTTTGCTGCATCGAATAAATCCTTTGAGATTTTTTTTGGGAATTTTGATATGGATAGTTCTTAAACCCTTGACATTTCTTTTATAGGACTTCAGTCAATGTTAAGGGTAGATAATTTGACCGTCTTTACAAGAATTTTTTTTTTGCCAAGGCACACAAATCAGATTTTTTTCTTCTCTCTTTGACTGCATTTTTGCGATACCCCGAAATTGATTTTTTCTTTCTCCAAGGATTTCAGAATTTTTTTTTTTTCAAATTGAAAAAAAATGATTTTTTTTTCTGTTTTTTAGCTGAGCAGAAGCAAGTTTTAAGCATATAGGCTTCTCTACTAAAAATAGTACTATATCAGGTGTTTAACCAGCATTTTTTGTGGATGGGGAGGGGGGTGCAACCCAAATTTAAGTGGAACTTGTGTCAACACTGCTTACTAATATTTCTACTTCCTTTGGGAGGACCCTTTGGGTCAAAAGATCTTTTCGTATTTATACTGTTTCCACTCATACCGTTTCCAATATACTTCTTCCAGTCTGTTATAACTAGCTCCAAACTTGTTGAAGAGAATATGAAATTATAAACACTGATTAATACATTTGGTGTTTACTGTGTTCTAAAGAAAATAGACAAAATGGTTATGGATAACATTTTTCAAATGAAAACTAAAGAGTTTCTGTAAAATTTGAAACTACTACTGTACTGGGTCTTGATACACTATTTTATTTTATTTTTTCATTCTTTCTACATTTTTTCTCTTTTCCTTTTCCTTTCGTTTGGTGATATTAGAGTTTTTGAGCAAATCGTTTTGGTCAAGTGGGGTGGTGCACATACACCCAGTGCACCCCCCTGCCTATGTGTCTTCACATGCAGCTAGAAGCTATCAGTTGTCAGACTTATACAACTGGCTTGATGAAATCACACTAACCCCAGATCAACAGACAGCATGGGGTGATTTTAATAATAAAAGTTTTTGCCATTCTAGACCATCCTGAAAAAAATCAGTAAATAAACATAAAAAGTGGTTTTTTTTTATTTATATTTTTGGAAATCTACTCTGTAGCAGATCTCTCAATTACAAAATTTAAGATATACAAGTGCTTTACACCTAGGCCATTAATTTTCAGATTTTTTTTTTAGTTTTATGAAAACTTCTTGCAATATTAGATTTACTTAATCGTCTCTAAGTGTGCAGATGCAGCATTCTATAAAACAGAGTTAAAGGTAATTCTATTTTTTTAACACTGCTATAATGTCGATGATGTTGCTCACAGTGACGATGGGGATGATGATTATGATGATGAGAGATGGTGATGGTGTAGCTGCTGTTGCTACTGTAGCTGATTTTGTAGCTGTTATGCTGTAGTTGATATTGCTGCTATTGATGTTTTTGTAATTGCTGCTGTTGCAATTGTATATATTGTAGCTGCTATTGCTTCTGTAGTTGATATTGTAGCTGTTTATGCATTAGTTTATATTGTTGCTATTGTTATTGTGGTTGATACTTTTATTATGGTTGATGTTGTTGGTGCTAAAGTTGATGCACTAGGTGTTGCTGCTTCTGTTGGTGTTGCTGCTGCTGTTGTTGCTGTTGCTGCTATTACATTACTGCTGGTGTTGCAGCTGTTGAGTTGCTGCTGGAGCTGTTGGTATTGTTGCTGATTCTGTTGCTGCTGTTGCTTCTGTTGGTGTTGTTTTTACTTCTGTTGCTACTTTTGTTGCTGTTTGTCAGTTGCTGCTGCTGCTGTAAGTGCTGTTATAAGTTTTATACGAAAATATTTTACTTGTATCGAACAGGTCCTGTGGTGTAATGGTTAGCACATCAGACTTTGAATCTGATGATCCGAGTTCAAATCTCGGTAGGACCTAGCTAAGTCAATTAGTCTTTTATGTTCTAAATCACTTTAAAAAGTTTTTTTGTGTACGAATAACAATAACATAAATCAAGTAGGTCCCATGTTATAGTGGCTAGCCCACAGTTTAACTGATAACCCACACCTTTTAAAAGTTAGCAATCCAAATTAACTAATCTGTCTATGAAATTTGATAACAACTGAGTTCATAGAGTGGTTAATAGCAGCGATGTCGTGATATAACCTTCACAGTTTTATTCTGAGCTCTTAACCCAAGGCAGTGTTTAAAGTTAGCATCCCAATTGAACTGAACCAACTATGAAAGTTGAAAGTGTATAACATTCTTTATGAATTAGTTGATAGAGTGTCGGGGGTTGAAGCGGAATATTTTCACTTTGAATATTCATTATTATAATAATGAATATTGAATACTAGCTGGCTTAAAATTGTAAAAGAATATTGAATATGGGCTCAAAATTGCAAAGGAATGTTGAATATTCGGTTTTTAATCGCGGAATATTGAATACTTTCGAAAGTAATGAATATTGGTCATAAAATAGGCAAAGAATAATGAATACTCGCGAAAAATAGGCTGGGAATAATGAATATTCAAAGTGAAAATATTCCGCTTCAACCCCCGATTAGCTGCATCCAAATTCAACTGATCCCAACTATGAAAGTTGAAAATGTACGTAACAATCAGAATTGAGTTCATAGAGTGGTGGTTAATAGCGATGATGTTGTGATATAACCGTCTGAGCTAGCTATTAACTCAAGGCAGTGTTCCAAGTTAGCATCCAAATTGAACTGATCCAACTATGAAAGTTGAAAGGGTATAACAATCTTTATGAATGCGTTCATAGAGTGGTTAATAGCAATGATGATGTGGTATAACCTTTACGGTTTTATATTCTGAGCTATTAACCCAAGGCAGTGTTCCAAGTTAGCATCCAAATTTAACTGATCTAACTATGAAAGTTGAAAGTGTATAACAATCATGATTGAGTTTATTGAATGGTTAATAACAATGATGTTGTGATGCATGACCTTCACGGTTTTACGCTGAGCTATTAACCCAAGGCTCCTCCAAGTTAGTATCCAAATTTAACTGATCCATCAATGAAAGTTGAAAGTGTATAACAGTTTTATGATTGAGTTTATAGAGTGGATAATAGCGATGATGGTCTGATATAACCTTCATGGTTTTATTCTGAGCTATTAACCACTGTTTATTCAAGCCCTTATGATGATGATCAGTAGTCCTAAAACTTTGAAGTTGCTGGCGATGTTCACCAAAACGTTTCTCCCAAAAACAAAAAACGCTCCTTTAGGAGCGACTAAACTTTGTAAAAGAAATTAACGACAAATACTCGTGTGTGATGTTTGTTTGTGTTTTTTATGACTTGGTGTAAGTAAGTATTTAGATTTCAGTACGAATTCCCCTTCTTTAACAGGTGCTGCCGCTGTTTTTTTTTTTCAACTTTGTGTGTTCAAAGCTTCGGATATGATTCAGTTCTTGAGTGGCTTTTTTTTTTCACTCAACAGGTTCGCCCCACCCACCCATTACCAAAAAAATTCCTTTAGAGATCAACTGTTTACTATATCAGATTTTTCGTCAAAAAAAATCATACTTTCGTAGAGGCGCGGTGATGTTAAGAGGTACGACGCCTGTCATGCAGTACACAATTTCTCAAAGAAGCCGCTTAGTTTACGACATTACTTTTACACAAAGAAAACAAAAACAAATTTTAGATCTAGTTAAGTTCCTTTCAGGAATTTGCTGTTTCATAAATCATTCAAGGAAAAAACGGAATTTAAAATGTAGCAAAGATCTTGTTTTATAATACAGACTCGCCGTCTGGCCATGGTTTGCCTAGTTGGTAAGGTGCCGGTCCATCGAGCAGCAAGCTTGGGTTCGATTCCTGGCCAGACCAACTTTCGGGGTCTTAAAATAATTTAGAAGGTGCTGCCTAAATGTTCTGATGTCTGCCAATGGTTAGAGGTTCGTGTCTTCTCGAATAAGAACGTTAAACCGTAGGTCCAGTCTCTATCTATTGGGAGAGTTAAAAGAACCCACATACTTATCGTAAAGAGCAGGGTAGTGATCCCGGTGTTGTGGTTTGTCTTTTACTGAGGGTATTTTTCAGGTTCGGCCAGGGGTTTTGGGTATTCGGTATCTGGAGCTGTTTTAATTCAGGTATGTGGTATTTTTGGGTCAAAATTCGGGTATAGAGTATCTTTTGTTTCTTGAATTTTAGGTTTTTGGTATACGAAATTTTTAAAAATTGTTAGGTATATTGGCATCTTGTGGGGAAAATATCGGGTATATTGGTATCCCAAATATGTGTGAGCTTCTGTAGCAGACATCTAGGGCACTCTACCCTGTACGTATAAATTTGGAATGTGAACCTAAATTTAAACCCCATGGGGGAGGTCACAATACATTAGCATAAAGCTGCCTTCGGAGATTTTGTCATGCCTTCGTGAATACAAAATTGGAAATAAAAGGAATTCAAAGTTTTATGAAAAAGAAGGCAACGATTCTCGTATTTTTTTAGCTCCCCTTTCCATCAATGTTTTATGAGTACTTCTATTTTTATTTCCAAATGGTTCATATGACAGAGATGAAGCGCAATGGCCCGTGCATTATTGTGATGAGAAGAAAGGTAGTGCAAACGCTTTCAAAATTATAGCATGCCGTTATCAGTTGTCATGGAAATATTTAAAGTATCCCACGGTGGAATTTTTCTCGGTATTCGTTTGGATTGCAATCTAATGAAATAAAGTCTTGCCATTTTTATACATCAATCAGTTAATCTCCGTGATCAAACGTACAACCAAAATATCTGTAAAACATATTAACATGGAGTAATCAAGGTAAGTGATTTAGTGTCAAACGGTGTTGTGTAAATTTATTATAAAATGCCCCAAAAAAGAAGAAAACGGCGGAAGAAGTTAGTTTTGCAGGCAATAATTTGTCTCGGATATCTTGAGTTTATTCTTCTGTTCTCATAGGTGAAATTTGTTGCTGTATTTCCTTTAAATAGCTCCTCGGAAATTGTCATGCTAGTTTTGAAAGAGCGGCTTATTAAAACAAGGGGTTGAAAAATAGCCTAGTAAATGAATTATAATACGTAGCAGTATATCGGCAACATATTTTAATACATGTTAAGATTAAAATTCGTAGAAATACACCGCAGCGAATATCTATACTAAATATAAAATCTTAAACCAAAAGTTCGGCAAAACACTCTTAGACCATACCGTAGGTACGATTGCATCCTGAGTAATGCAAGTAACGTCCATAAACTGATAAAGGAATTTTTAATGCAATTTATAAAAATGGCTTTTGACTTCGTTTAAACACGAACCCGCACTATGAAAGGGATAGGTCGTCACCTTTCTGACGCGACCGGTTTTTTAACGGTTATTCAAAATGGCGGACGAAGTTAGGAATAAGGTGGTCGGTTGCGCAAAACTTTAGTTTGGATAAAGGACGTACCCGAGTACCTTTAAAGATAATACACTTTTTTTTTTATTAAGTGTGGTTCCGCGAGAAAACCATGCAGAGCCGGTAAGGGCCATCTCACCGATTTGGATGAAACTTTGCATGGA
>JAOEHV020029981.1:0-17939 GCA_025447995.2 Isaurus tuberculatus | reverse complement strand
TTTTTTTTAGGATCGATTGTTAAAGAGCAAATACTGAACATAAACATATGAAAGGACTCGCCCTAAGTTTTGAGCCTGCATTAAGTATTCCTATAATTGTATCATAATCCAAAGTTACTTCAGTGAACATGAACTGTTCAAGGCGTTTCAGGCAAGCAATCGTAAGACTTGCTCAGTATTAAAGATGATATATTGTTTAAAAATTAAACAATAACTTACCGATTTTTCTATGTGACGTTACTGAGGGGGGGGGGGGTCTCAAGAGAAACGTTCATATGACGTTTCTTGTGGGTAAAATCGATATGTGACGCTTCCCTTAGAGGTAAAAAACTGAAAAATCAACAAACTATTTCTTTTGTTCTTCAACTCATGAAACTTTCCGTCAAAAAAACACGGGTGTGTGCATAGCATAGTGATGCAGCTCCAACAGAGTTTCTCGATGTTCCAGCTTGTTCCTTTGTCGTCCTTTTTTTTACCATGTGAAGAGTATTTTAAACGAAAGAAACTTATTCCAACGTTTCGTAAAGAAAAAAAACTCAGTGACTTAACGAAGAGGGTGTAGTTTTCTGCTTGATGTCAACCAGCTGATTTTGTTTATTACATGGATCGCTACCGTAGAAAGGAGATTTTCCATAGTGATGAAAAAGTGTGGGAAGAAAGCTACACTTCCAAAATAATGGTATATTGACAATAACTCTTCTGCTGTTGGTGTGTTTGAGATTACCTTTAACGAAAGATTTGTTGTCCAGTTTAAAAATAGCTCATGAGAAATATTTAGTATATTTGAATGTAAAACAAAACAAACAAGGCAGTTTAAATGAATTGAAAGAGATAACTGAAGATTATACTAAGAAAAAGAAACTTTGGGTGAAAATATGGTTGCAAGTTTGACAACCGTGGCTGATGTATACACAGAAAAAGAAAAAAAGTGAAAATTCATAACACTGCTCAAACAGTCTAATGCACTAACAAAGGCGGTGAGGGCAGTAGCCCAGGAGCTAAAGATTACTTATAATGAAATTGATAATAAAAAAACGACTTAAAATCATTAAAAAGATTTACTAAATACATTTTGATTTCATAAGTTGCTGTTCAAGAGGAAAATAGATATGAACATACATAATTTTTGCCATGGGGTCCTGGATTTTTAGTTTATAACCATGAAAACTCTTAGAACTTTATTCTGTCTCTATTTTAAATTTAAACTCTGACCTAAAATTTACAAAAAGATATTCAGAACATTGATATACAAAAATAGTTACTCTTGTTTAATTCACACATAACTAAACTAAGGATTCTTCAAGATAAATGCTTACAACTATGTTTGTACCATCAACAGAAATCTAACTGTTGCCATGTTTTCAACCCTGGCATTGATTACTTGTAGTGCACCTAGTTTACAAATCTAAACATTTTTTCCACAATTTAAAGTCAACAGAAATGAATCAGCTCTAATATAGTTCTTGATTTGGGAAAAACAATTGTCAATGTTTCTGTATAGTCTCACAGTATTTTGTATTTTACCGAGCTTATAAATCATGACAGTTTTCCTTGCCTTCCACCCAAATAATAGTAACTATCTCTGTAGCTTCTGCTACTGTAATTAATTTCAGTTCCTATGGCTTAGAACCAACATTATCATATAAAATACTGGGTACTTTTAGAAGCATTTAAATTTATATTTAATTGTTTTCACATCTGCAGACCTCACGACTGTTGAACAATCAATCGTTTTAAGTTCTCATAATCTACAAGTGCCTCAGCAAGACGACGCCTCAACTTCTGAACTTTCTCTTCTTGCTTCTTTATGTCACTCTCACTTATAACAAATGGCGCACATGGTGGTTGTTCAGCATTAAGCCACACTTCAGGATGTTTCTCTAGGGCAACAAGTGACATATTTTGACCCTTTACACTTCCCTTTTGCTGCAGTGTTGTAACAATGGAATGGATCAAAGATTTTGAATCAATACCAGGTCCAACTTTCTTAATTCCATCTGGTAAGGTAAAATCTCCAATAGCAATATCATCTTTTGCATCAGTTACTTTAAGATTTTGTAGTCTTTTTTGCCAAAATATTTGAGTTGGTTTATCCTTTTCAACTCTGCTGTTTGATTCTGTTTTAGGTCTCTTTGTGGCATTTCCTCTTTTGGAGGTAAAATATGTGACTGGTTGCTTAGAAAATGACTTTGTTGATTGACGTTCTGGTTGAGGAAGTACATTACTCCCAAAATCTCTGCTGTACAAGAGTTCACTGTTACCATTCTGATTAGCTTTTCTCTTGCTCCGTCTTGTGAATGTTCCACTTCGAAACTCAAAGTTTGACAAATCAAAGTCATCTCCTAATGCTTTTTCCAACTGTGGTTTGGAACGGATCTTCTTTCCATCCGGACTAAAAGCAAAACATGCATTTCATTAGTCTCAGTGTTACATGTACTGAAGTTATAACCATATACCAACTTCTGTCATGTCTTTTTTTATTTACTACACAATACTTATTTCATTTAATTTCCTTTTCTAGAGGCCAATGTTTCATCCAGTAGAGTACGATCTAAAATTTTCTGTGCCTGATTCTCTGACACCATTTTTTCATTATATAAAGATTTATTCTAAACCATATTTTGACCGAGTTTTAGTTTAATCCAGTTACGAATAAACAATAATTTTGAGCCATAAAATTCTTAGTCATACTTCAGCACCGGAAATAAAAACTTTTGATGTAAATCTGCAAATAGCTTAGTCCATTTTTGTACCTGTAATAGTAAACGTCACTTCTGCCGGCAGATAAACCAGACTTTCTCATCACAATTTCCCGCATCCAACCTTTAGGCAGGTTAGGACATTCAAATCGTTGTTTCTCTTCCATGTTTCCTTCAAATCGAATTCTTCCGATGATTAACTAACGTTTTTTAAAAACAAAAGTTTGATGAGTAGCTGAAACAAAATGGCTACCCAAACGCACATCCATATATGGCGAAGAAATGGACAAGAGCCACGTGCGCACGTGCAAATTATAAAAACTTCTCCGGAAATGCTCGGAACTTACGAAGTAGTGCGAGAGACTACGAAGGCTTACAAAATGGCGCTCAAAAACTTTTCAAAAATGCTCAAAAGAAAAACATTACTTCTAAAGTTAAGAAAACAAATTAAAAAGCAGTTTTTTTTTCAGCAATCTGATTCTCAAAAAGTGCTAGGCAAAAACGAATTAAAAGGAAAGAAGACAATATTTAGTCCTTGTATTAAATGTGTCGAAGACTTCAAAACTTGGAAACAAAAATGTACATACAAACTTTACGTACCCGCCATCTGTAGTCATTTCTTTGCCTCTAATTCCTGCAGTATTGTTGCCAGCTTTGGTTTTAATTGAGTACTTTTTTGCGCTTTGGTTGTTTTCAGATGATTTTGCGTGACAAATGTCCTCTGAGCTCACTGTAAAAGTCGTAAAACGCGCCGTGGAGTCACGCGTAGATTTTAAAACAGCTCTTTCTTCTCCTTGCCTAAATGTTGTTGAACTATACGATTTTGGCTGGCAACTTAATTTTGTTTTCGAGCTGCGAGAAGAAGAAAGTCTATTTGAACGTCTCAGATTGTTGTCTGTCGACCACTTCGAAGTTTTCGCATCTATGCCTCTCTCAATTTCAGCAGCCATCTGCATAATAAAAATATATCCTGTGCTTTTTTATTGATACTGGTCCTGAAAAAAAAAAGTTTAATTTGCATCCACTTTCACTTCACTAGGTTCCTTTTACTGTGATCAAGAAATCGCAGATAGTCCTTTTGTTTTTGCACTGACAATAAACTGACAATATTTTCGGTAACAAAACTTAAACGTCACACGGCGCCTTTTGTTCAACAACCAATGAATTTCTGTCTTCGTAGCCGCTAAAAAGTAACAATTACTTAATCAAATTACTCAATGAAATTAACGATATATATGGGCGAAAACCGATATGTTTTTTTTAAAAAAAGAGATAAATTGGCAAGCCTCGTTTATTTGTCAACGGATTCTGAACAGAAGATGAGGGATAGTTTCACAAATGTATTTAAAAATTCTGAAGACTCTCGTGTTAAGCAAATGTACATTCAATAAGTTCATTCATGTATGAGAACATTTTAAGGCCTTTTGACGTGTGTTGAAATCCATGAAATGTTCAAAAACATCAAAAATCAAAGATTTTTTTTTTTATCAAAAACAATGTAATATGTATGCTCTTTGGCACAGTGTATGAAACCCCGCATATGAACAAACTGCAAAAACAAGCAAATGTTTCTGTACGTTTTTATCTTTCCATTCGTAAATTGAAAATCTATCAGTGAAATTGCTCAGTGAATTTCAGTAAATCTGTCGTTCGTTTGACCCAAGAAGAGAATTTTTCAAGGAGCGCCCATTGCAAGAATATCGATCCCTTATTGTTTTGATGATTTTTAATGTATTTTGTTTTTATACGGTTAGTGGCCGATACACCTCCTGTAATCCTATTGGTCCGGAGCTACAATTATTTTCGCCTTAAAAAACAATACTAAACAATGTATTTCAACCATTAATATATTATTGATATCTACTTAATCTGGATAAAAAAGACAAACGATAAACGTTGAAGCTCAAGTACTTCTAGAAAAAGATTTCGGACCTTAAAAATTTTTGAAAACTTCATCAAACCCTTTTTAAAGAGCAATTTGGTTTTGCTTGCTCATGACCAGTGTTCTTATTTTTTCTTACTCAATGAGTTTTCTCGAGACATTTGAATTTTTCTAAAATCGCTTTCAGAGTGCTGTTTAAAGTTTTTCTCTTATTAAGAATTTTAAATAAATACTTGCTTTTATCCTTAGTATATTCTTATTTTGTTCGACGATTTAAGAGTCAATGTTACTATTTTTTGCTTTCTTTTTATTGAAATAAATCTTTGAATGACAGGCACTGAGGGGGAGGGGGAGGGGAGGAATGAGGTCAAAAGAGCTATGAAATTGAAAGTAGACAAATGAATTGGTCGCTCTAACGAAACAAACAAACCTGAGTTACTCTTTTTTTTCTGCAAAGGTTGAAGTAAGAAAATGGAAATTATCAATTGAAAATAAAAATCGTGTTTTGTAACTTTTTGTCTACATTGACTTTTCAACCTTTAAAGTTTCCTGCCCTAGGCCCTAGAGGCTAGACGCAACCAAAAAATGGTGGGTAGTAAACTTGCAAGAAATCTTTTTTACTGATTCACAAAAGCAGAAAGGGTTCAAAGTTGTCGAAAAAAATTCTCATTCCCTCATCAGTTTTAACCAGAGCCGGGGGCATTTTTCAACTCCTTTCCCCTCCCCTCGGGTCATCACTTTTCCTGCTGGGAGGGCGGCATGGGGTTCATTCAAAACATACCAATAGCTTTTCAAGGGACTTCACGATGGCAGAAGAATGCAAGCAAAAAACTGAGCCAACTGAAGCCAACGCTGAAAACAATTCTTCAGCAGACGTTAGCGGCTTGGTGAATGCAGCAAAAGCTCATCGGAGATCAAAAATTTGCCTGATAAGTTTTGTTTGTTTCCTTGGTGCAGTAATATTTGCTGTAGTGGTCACCAGTGCGTTACTTTTTGTCAAGGATAACTTTGATCAGGTCAGGAACTTGAAATTCGATCCTAATGCTGGATTACTTCTTTTGAAAAACTCTCGAGATGAAGAAGCATTAAGGGGTTATCTCGGAAAGTCATTTGGTCATTCTTTGTACAAGAAAAAGATCCGGAGCGATGACTTTATGTTTTACGAGTGGGAGAACACAGTGACTTTGCGTGTCTCCCGAGAGTCGGAGCGATGTTTTGTGTTGAAATGGGGAGCGGGAAGTAGTGGTTTGTCTACGTTCACAGACTGTTATGAATTGGATGGTTCACATTGGTATGGCGGTGCTGAAATTAGAAAACAAATGTGGCCATTAGAGAAGGCAGAACTTGAAACGAAACCATTTTTGCCAAAGGACTACTTACAGGCGAAGAATGCAACTTACTATGGCGCTGTTCTTGAACGATACTGGCTAAACTCCAAGGGAATAGCGTTGTTAGTCAATGAATCAGTGCCTCTTCACGTCAGCTGGAACGAAAGGGGAGATAGAAAGCTTTGTTTCAAGTCTGATAGACTGGGGTATCCAACAAGTACCACCCCCCATCATATTGCTTATCGACTATGCAGCGGAAATAATGCAAATGACACTCATTCATACGTTGTGAAAACATTTTTTCAACTTCCGGTTAATATTCCAGATATAAGCATGATAAAGCAACCAATTTGGTCCATGTCGGGAAGGTGCAAAACAACTGTCAATCAAAGTTCTGTACTTTCCTTTGCAAATCAGATTCGACAGTATGGCTTTCCTCACAGTCAAATTGAAATTGACAACACTTACTCAACAAAATATGGAGATTTTGATTTTGACCCAGTGAAGTTTTCAAATCCTCAAGCAATGATTGATGACTTGCACTCACAAGGTTTTCAAGTATCATTCTGGGTGCATCCATTCGCAAACACAGATTCTAAAGCTTTTCAATCTGGAATGAAATACTGGGTGAAACAAACAGGAGGGGACGTGTTAGGCATTGTAAAGTGGCAAAATGGAGCAGCAGCAATTTTGGACACAACCAATTTTGCAGCACAATCCTGGTTTGCTGAAAGGTTAAAAACTTTTAGGTCTTGTTATGGTTTTGATTCTTTTAAGTTTGATGCTGGTGAAGTCAATTACCTTCCTATAGGATATGAACTTGCAAACATTCCACATTCTAATCCGGCATATTACAGTAGTAATTACGCTACCATGGCTGCAACTTTTGGTCGGATGGTTGAAGTGAGAGTGGGTTATAAATCGCAGGGCTTACCACTGTTTGTACGGATGCTCCACAAGGACTATGTATGGGGTGAGAACAATGGCTTAGGGTCACTGATTCCAACTGTTTTAACGTTTGGAATTATAGGATATCCTTTTGTTATGCCAGTTGTGGCCCCTGGAAATTTACTTTTCTCTGTTGAGGGAAGAAAGCAATGCTCACTAATGCCAGATAAAGAACTTTATATCAGATGGCTACAAGCCAGTGTGTTTCTTCCATCATTGCAGTTTTCCATACCACCTTGGGACTATGACAATGAGACAGTTGCTATCGCTCAAGCAATGACGTCTTTAAGGACAAAAATTTCCAATATTCTTGTCAAGTTTGCTAGAGAAGTTATTATTACTGGTGCACCAATTATACGACCCTTATGGTGGATTGCACCAGATGATAAAATAGCCCAAACAATTGATTCAGAATTCCTTGTTGGAAATACTTATCTTGTTGCACCTGTGATGAAACCAGCAAAAAAAAGTAGTGGCAGACATGATGTTTACCTTCCTCGAGGGAAGTGGCAGGAGGAATTTGGATCAAAACAAGTTTATGAAGTAAAAGAGGGAAGATGGCTTAAATATGTAACATTAAAGTTGGACTTTCTACCGTATTATTCTTACGTTTCAGATATCAACTAAGTCAGTCAAAAAGGAATGCCCTTCTAGAAGAGTTTAAAATTTTGGGCCAAACTTTACAGTGAAAAGATTGGCATGCAAAGTATGTAGACCCAACCTAAAATTATTAAGAGCTTTAAGAACTACATAATTGTTTAAAATAATAGAGATCTTTCAGTTAATGCCAATTGATTGGTCTTTTTGCAACATGATTCTCCTATTAAACTAACTCAGTTGGGGAAATGAAGAGAAAGCAGAACACCTCACTGTAAGTTGTAGTTCATAATTTTCTCTAATTAAGATATTGTACAGAAAATCTTTATCCAGATTAATCAAGTTATCTGAATGTATAAAGAAAATCACTTTTTGCTTGTCTTTTGGGAGTTAATTATTTTCTCAACATGCATTCAGAAGGGTTGTTAGATATTTAAAAAAATTATAATTTTTTTCAAATGTTTTTGTCTTTACAAATATAGGTATTTTTTCAGTTGGTAATTAGAGCAAGCAACCTCTTTAACATGGCCCAAAAATGCGGGTTGAAAAAAGTTTAATATCATTGGTTTTAATATTTTATGAAAATTATTCATAGTCTAAATTATTTTAAATTCGAGCTTTGCAACAGTCCTAAGAAGGAAGTCTAAAATAATATATTCTATTTTTTGATTATTCAAGAGCTTTTATTGCTGTTATAAATAATTCAAAGAGCAGGTTAATTTTTACTCAGAAAATTGTACATATTTTTATATTAAAGTTTATGCTTAAAAATCTTTGCTATTACTTAGTGGGTTTTGCCCTTTCCCTGCCTTTAATTATTAGCAGTATTGGTACATGGTTGGTGGTAGTCATTGTCAGTGGAAAAGGTACTGCCTTTTTTCTAACATCTGCAAATGGTTAGATCTTCACATCTCCTTGGATAAGGATATTAAACCATAGGTCCAGTGTCCTGACACTCTATCAGGGACTTAAAATAACCCACACACTTTTAAAACAAAAAGAGAACAGTAGCGATCCTGGTGTTGTGGTCTGTCTGTTTCACCAAGGGTATTTCTTAATGTTTGAATTATATGTGAGCCACTGTAGCAGACTATCCAAGACTCTCTACTGTTGAACATTGTATTAACTTGGAATGTGAACCTGAAAAGCCCCATGGGGGAGGTTTCACAACAAAAATTGAACTGAAATTAGTTTAAAACTTGGGTGTCAAACAGCAAAATTGTTTGAGTAGAGGTCTGGTGTTGACATGAAAAATGTTTCAAAGAGTTGTCCATAGCTGATAAATACTTGATCCAAACCCTATTTAAACTATCTTTGTTGATATATATGCAATTTAAGCGATGGCATGAGAGAAACTTGAAAAAATAGAAACCAATTGAATCCAACAATTTATGTATGACACAACACCTAAACTTCAATGCACTACACACCTTCATTTGTTATAGAGAGAGTGATGCATCTATTCATGGATTAGAGAAAACTAATCACCCATGATCTGAGGGAAAAGGGACTGGCATGTATCTGAAGACCCAAGAAAGTCATGCAAAAACTTAAGTTATGCAAATTCTGTGAAATTGATGTCAAATGGATATGATGACCAACAAAAATGCTGCCGATACACTCCAGACCTCCACTTTATTAAAAACTGTTAGACATGAAGTGTGTTGCTATGTGGCTTCAAAATTTTAAACAGAAGCTGTATAAACTAAGACCATGGTTCATTTTGATCGATGAAAACTCCAGGAGTTTTCCAGGGTAGCAAAGTAACTTTTCCAGGACCCAACCCCTAACTCTCTTTTGGCAAAAAACCAAAACAATATCAAGTTTAACTGACCCAAATCCCAAAAAAAACTTCCTTCCAGAAATTGAGTCTACATTAAATACAGAAAGCATCATTGCTAGCCAGATGCTTTGGCAGGTTTTTGGTTTGTTTTTTATAGAGTTGAAATATTTTTTGCAAACTTCCAGGAGTTTTCCAGGAGTACAGCCTGGAAATTAACTGTTTTTCCAGAAGTTTTCCAGGACCCTGGAAGAAAGTTTCAAAATTTCAGGGGGTTTTCCAGGAATTTCAGGAGTAGTGCAAACCATGTACTACAATGCAGAGACAAAGTATGAGATCAATTTTATATTTTATTGCTATAACAGAATTTAGTGTTCTTGTTGCTTCTTCCTCATGGCTGCAATCACACTTTGCATTTCTTCACGCTTTCTCTTGCCACGAACATGGGTACCAAGCTAAGGAAAGAAAAACTCAGTCACAAAAAGTAAACAAGAAAAATAAACTTTCTGCCTAAGAAAATCCATCTTGAAATAAAAACCCAAACCAATAACAAAAATCTGGCTCATAAATGTGGATAGTTTTAGGGTGCAACTACATGGACATTTACATCGACTATAATCAAGAAATCAAACAAGTACATAGTCTTAGCTAAACATACAACTTTATTGTCACTGCAAAAGCAGAAGAAATTATATACAAGTGAGGCTAGCAGGAAAAAAATTCAAAAAATGGTTTTGAATAAAAGTGATTGTCATCAACTGGTGGTTTTTCTTCAAAGACTAATTGCTGTTTTATTAAAGTGTTGCTGACAAAGACATTATTTGACCTGCTACAAAGTGAGTTTCTCCATTTCTTTGATCTTATCTTATTTTTGAAGGACTTGAAGACATACATTACATGTGAGAAAAATTTTCTGTGAAACACATTTTTTTACAAAATGTTGACAGTTTACATTTAACAATTTCCTCCCCCCACTGAAGCATTATTTTTATGCTTCTACTTTTGACCAAGATCCTTCAAATTCACTACAACAAAAATAGTCCTTATTAGATTTGGAAATAAAATTTTTCAACTTCATTATTATGTAAAAGATTAGCAAGATCAATAATAAAACAAGGACTTTTGAATCAAATTTTGAAGTGAAACTGGTTAGATATACTTTTAAAAAAGGTGAATGACAGAAACCATACAATTTTGATCTTTATTATTATATAACTGCTTAGCTCTTTGCACGCTCACCCTTTTCTTGACAAATTTAAGGGCTCTTTTATCTTTGCCAATTCTAAGCAACTCCATGCATCGCTTTTCATAAGGGGCAAAGCCCGTCACTTCTCTGATCAAATCTCTAATGAACTTAACTCTCTTGTTAGCAACCTGCAGAGACATTTTATAACAAAATGAGGTAAGCATTACTTTTGATTATATTTAGAAGAAAAATTTCCCAAAATGACTACACTGCCCTCTTTGTAGCTACTGGTTCTTATGAGGAGAAGGTTTGATCAATAATAACTTTAACCCTTTAAGCCCCAAACACGACAAATGAAGTGTTGGCAAGAACACAGAACGATCAGTTATCGTAGGGTAAGTGGGCAGTTAAAGTGCATAAACTAAATAAAAACTTTTCAGGATGCAATGAAAGAGGAAAAAACACCATTGTATAATAATCCTTAATTCAGCAATACTAGACTGCAGTCAACTCACCCCCTTTCGTCTCGACGGCCTTGGCTTTTGGACATTTTTAGTTACCTTGTGGCCTTTCTTTAGACCTACTGCCATTTCGTTAGGCGCCATGATTTCGGCTGAAATGATTCAAAGGTAGTGAACTTTCCGTAAATATATTTTTTTTCTTTACAGTTTACGTCTTCTTAAAAACTTTCTTAAAATTTGAACAACTCAAGAAAAACTGTCAGGTTCAACCTTGATGCTATGAGGTTGAATTCTAGTTATGTAAATGTAAAGCATGTCACATTCCTCAAATTATCAGTTAGTTTTGCAATGGTATGGTGAATTGCCCATAAGCAGTGCCAATCTGTGGTAGCCTGCATACAGAGAATCCATACCAATGATAACAACTTTATTCATCACTTTTTGCTTTAAAGAAAAAAAATAAACATTTCGATTTCGTAGTCAAACACAAAAAAGGTCAAAAGACGAAACAATGTGAAATAGGGACACAGGATTACTAAGAAAAAAGTAGATTTACCTCGTTTATTGCTCAGACTAAACAAAATGGCTGAAATCAACAGAAATAGAGGAAGAGCCCGCGTTTCGGTCAAACACTTGCCAGTGGTTTCACTTCCTGCCCTTGCCGAGTCCCTGGGACCGAAATAGGTTTCTCCGAAAGGAAGTCAAGACGTGGCGTGCCTGTTGTTTTTTGTGAACACAGAGAGTTTTTTTGTTCTAAGTTAGTTTTCGAGATCTTGAGATGGATTTAGCGCTTCAAGCAGTTCAAAATGCAAGTACAGCACATCCTAAACCCAGTAGGAAAAAGTTTTCATATGGAACGGCTGGATTTCGCGGAAATGCGTCTGGTCTAGACTCCGTCATGTTCCGAATGGGGCTGCTGGCAGTACTCCGATCAAAAGCGAAATCTGCCAAAGTAATCGGGGCCGTGATAACAGCTTCACATAATCCTGTTGAAGACAATGGCGTGAAGCTTGTAGATCCATTGGGAGAGATGCTAGAGGAATCCTGGGAAAAGTACGCTACCCAATTAGCAAACGCAGAGGAAGGAGAGTTGGTTGCCGTACTGAAAAAAATTGTTACGGAAACCGGCTTAAACTTTGCGAGCAATGCCAGCGTGGCGATCGCTCGTGACACGAGACCGAGCGGAGACGAACTGGTGAAGTCACTGATTGATGGGATTGTTGCACTATCCGGTATATTCAATGATTACGGTGAGAACTGAGATTAATTCTGTAAATGGCATAAACGCCATGTTGCTTTACTGGAGGAGCAGAAGGGTTAGGGGTTTGGGAATGGGCGTTACCATGGGCAGGTTAGAGAATTTAGGCAAGAGTAGGCCCAGGTATTTCACCTTTTACAGGTCACCTTCCCCCTGCTATCATACATTTATTTCCTTGAAGATGGCAAAAATATGATTTGTCCTTTGTTTTATAAATGAGGATTAAGTGAAGCATGTTGACAAAAACTTGAGGGGCTGTCCATAGTCCAGGGGCTAAGATAAAACTGTTACTAGATCCGAGTAATTTGTATTCAAATCCAACACCTCTAACAACTAAGGCAAGCTGCTAATTTAGACCAGAGCTTTATCTTTACATAACCTTTCAAAAACAAGACTGTTGAAAGCCACACTTTTCACACAGCACATGAATAGCTCATATATAGGAGTAACTCTCTCAAAAATGATCATTATTGCAAATTTCACAAAGTTTGGGCTCAAACAATATTAATAAAAGAAGTTGATTGTGCAAGTAAGAATTTTAAACAGAAAAAAGAAAAAAAACATTTTAAATGGACAATATTTTTTATAAACTACAGGTAATTCATTTTTAGTTTTAGTGTAATTCATTTGGGTGCTATAAAATTCTAAAAGTTTATTATTTGGCTATGTAAATTAAGTGCCTCCAGGTAATAAAAAAGCATTGGAGATTTGGCCCAACATGAAACAAAATGATGAGGGACTTGAGCTTAGCCACAAATCTGAAGAGCTACAAACTTTTATAGACTAGAATTAGAGAAGGACAAATTTAGTAACCTAAAATACCTACACAAATTAATTTCTGCTTTAGTTTTATAACCATACATTATAACCATTAAAATCACCCAGACTCAGAAAATGTACCTTTAACAACAAGAACTTAAAATAATAATAGCCAAAAATTTTGCACCCCAACCCCCATCCCCATAGAATTTTATGCCTTCTGGGTTGTGACCAATACTGTAGCATGGTAGACTGCAAACTTTAAACTAAAACTTGCATAGAAGCAATTTTTTCGTAGAATAATTTTTACTAATAGCTTAATGAGCCAAATAAAAATGATATGTTACTAACACATGTAGCTTCACTACTCAACTTATAAATCTCTTAAAAGGTATCCCAGAGGTCACTAGTCACACCTAAGCCCAGACTTGAGCCTCTTTTTACATGGCTACATAGTTGTGTTTGGTGTTTTAGCAATATCAAGCTGTTTGATTGGAATGGAGTATCATTGTCTTTTGTGGGGCATTTAAATCAGGCATGATTTTTTTATCGAAAGTTTACTAAGACATATATCTACTGTATGGGAAGGGGGGATGGGAACTTTAAATTATAGCCAACACTCATAATCCAAGTTTATGTACCCATAACAAAACAGGATAGCAGGTTGTAAAAATTAAACTATTACCAAGTAGATCATTTCATAGCACGGTATAAACCCTTCAATGCAAGAGTCAGTTTCCTATCTTGATCGTACAAGTTTTTCTTTTTCTTAGGTATTCTCACCACTCCTCAGCTTCATTACATAATCAGATGTAGAAACACAGAAGAAGAATACGGGAAATCAACTGAACTGGGATACTACGATAAACTCTCAAAGGCATTTCTTCAGCTGCGGTCCCTGTCAGGAGAACTGAGAAAACCAACTGAGATTAAACTTGATGGAGCAAACGGTGTTGGAGCACTGAAGATAAAAGAACTTTTGAAGCATTTAGGAGATAGTTTACCAATGACTGTCTACAACGATGGCACCTCTGGAAAGCTGAATGAGAAATGTGGTGCTGATTACGTGAAACTGAAGCAATGTCCACCGGAAGGAATGATAATAGGCCCGGGTGATAAGTGTGTTACCTTTGATGGAGATGCCGATAGAGTGATGTACTTTTACCTTGATAAGGAGAAGAAGTTTCACTTGTTCGATGGTGATAAGATTTCTACTCTCATTACTGGCTATTTCAAGGAAAAGCTTGACAAAGCTGGGATTCTGCTCCCCAGGGACCTGGGCATTGTCCAGACGGCTTATGCAAATGGAAGTTCGACAAGATACGTGCAAGAGAGGCTTTGTGTTCCAGTAGCGTGTGCAAAGACTGGGGTAAAGCATGTCCACCACAAGGCTCAAGATTTTGACATTGGTGTTTACTTTGAGGCTAACGGCCACGGAACTGTTCTTTTCAGTGAAGAAGCTCTTAGAAATATTGACCAAGCACATAAAGAAGCAGAAGCTGGTTCTGAGAAACAAAGAATAACGAAAGAGCTACTTTGTATGATCGACTTGATAAATGAAGCAGTTGGGGATGCAATTGCAGATATGTTAGTCTGCGAAGCAATCTTGTACCAAAAAGGGTGGTCCGTTGAAGATTGGGATTGCACCTACAAAGATTTACCGAACCGCCAAAGGAAAGTTACCGTTAAGGATCGTACAGTTATTCAGACGGCTGACGCAGAAAGGAAAGTAGTGGCCCCTGATGGATTACAAGACGCTATTGATGAGCTCATTGTTAAAGTAAATCATGGCAGGTCCTTTGTTCGTCCGTCGGGCACTGAGGATATTGTTCGAGTGTATGCCGAGGGTGATACTCAAGACAATGCAGATGCTCTTGCTTTGGCCATATCACAGAAAGTTTTCGATATAGCAGGCGGCATTGGGGAAAGGCCTTAACGTAGTACTGAACAGTTTTAATCAATCAATCAATCAATCAATCAATCAATCAATCAATCAATCGGCAGTTAATCAAACAATCAATCGATCCATTTTAATTAAAATCGTAACTTCGAACTTCATCTAGTTTATACCTATTACTAAACTCAAACTGAAAGTTCAAGCTAAACGTAGTTTGATTCAGTTTACACTAACTAGTACAGTCAGAAAATAAAGGAAAATTCTAAGCCACAGAACAGCTGTACAGACCTATTTTCTCCGCTTGTACCTGTAATCTTAGAATGTATACAAAAACGCAAAAGTGCTCTAATTAGTTAAACATTGAGACAGCACAAACTGAAGGAAAACTTGTGTACGTGCTCTTACTTCGGCCACTGAAATGGGCACTGAAGTTACGTTTGGGGCCGACATTACCCGTTAAATCAACTCAAATAATAGCGAGACTGAGTGACGAATTTTATTTGGTTTTATTTTAGGTCTTATCAATTGGTATACCATATATAAATTACAGCCCGCTACCAATTGTTTAACGACCTTATCCACGAACGGTGAGGCCAAAAAAAAGCCGTACAAATTTTCGACCCTCGACAAGACTGAAGATCGAACTCGGGCCTTTAGTTGACTGATAGAAATCTTACAAACTAAGCAAGGCTCACACACATCAGTTAACTGTACCGTGCTTAAAAAGTTGCTAACCTCTCGAATGTCCTAATTTCCAAGAGATTTTACAATGAAAATTTTTTGATAATGACGCTTACTGTTTAAGAACGAATATAACAAATCTACCTTTCAGCTGATGAATTATTTGGAATAAGTACAGGGCATATAGAAGGAAGCGGGACAGATCATCTTTAAGTATAGACTCGCCCAAAAAACGGTCGGATTTTTCAGTAGCAGCACAAAACCAACCAGAAAAATAAGAAGTTATGGGAGTCATTAAAAAAAAAAACATTTTTTTGTCTATTCAAATGTATTTGTTCTTTTAAGGTTATAAGTAAAGCACTGTCTTTGGAGTATTCATCCAGTTTGCACTTTGGTTCTCCCTTCAGGGAAGGCGTAGCTACTTTCTCATGGTGTGAGTAATTCCGTAAACTCCCACAGGTTACCAAAACGCCTCAGGATCTTCAGTATGGCGGATTCATTCGTAACGTCTCTTGTGACTCGACTCTTGTTTTCCAGTTCATTTACAACTCTGGCGATCGTTGAACGAATGTGATCGAGTTTCTTCAGATTTGGTTTTAGTTTTATTGGGTTTTAGTGTCATTTGTTCGGGGTCTCGCTGCTACATTTCGACTTACAAGTGAGAATAAGTCCATAAATTACCACAGGTAACCCAAATTCCTCTCGATTTTTGTGGCTTTAAAGCCAAAACAATAGAAAACCGAAAAAAACCAATCAGCATACGACTATAGTCACATGCTTTAAAGCTAATGTTTTCAAGTCGCACGTGGGTTGTGTTTGTGCAGCCAGTGTTTCAAAGTTACTCAAAACAGTTTCGAAAGATTAGGATTTTGAAAGTATACAGCCAAGTGGAAAAAAGCAGAAAATGAAACCAATGTGGAGTCGAGTCATGCAAATCCAATAAAAGGGAAGCCCAGCGGTATTCGCTATTTCAAAGGAAAATATCCGGCCTGTGTTACAAGGCAAAGAGTGATTATTCGACCTCCAAACATGAACGGTATCCTTGATTTTATTCTAACTACTGTGAGGCAAACAAAGAGAAAAGCGGCGACAGATAGAGGTAAGGACTTTTATAGACAGAAATTGGAAAACTTTGCTCAAAATCTTTGAAATTTTTTATTCTTAAATTTAACAAATTACGGCCTATCCTTATTTGTCCCAGGAAAATGATTTTCAAAAAAACTAAATTAATTGCCAATTTATAAACATAATTTCGAAAGACTGTAAAAAGTATTTGTTCCTGTGAAAGCTAAATTTGACTTCAATTCAATACCACGGTGTTGTTTGTTAGATTGTTCAAACCTCCCACGTGCAGCGATAAGTTGAGTCTCATTCGAGTCAAGAAAGTCTGAGTAGACTCTGCAAGCACATGTTCAAATTTGAAGCAAACTTTTCGCAATAATACGAAAATTATAAAGAAGAAAAATTGATTGAAGCTGACTAGTAAAGTTATTTTAGGGACTGGTCATTATTTATTTATTGAGAGGGGGGAGGGGGGCTGGTGCAATTTTAAATATACCATGTTTAATTTTTGCTGACCCACTCTTCTCCTCATGATTTTTCCTTACCCCCCTCTTTTGACATGCGTAACTGTTTAACAGCTGGCTATACATCTGTATATTTTTTGTGGCCTCCCCCCTTTAACCCATGAATAAAAAATAGTGACCCACCCCCTATTTGCACCAGCCCCCCCCCCTCTCGATAAATAATGACCCTTAACGTCTGGTTTTTGCCCTGCGTGTTTTGAGTGTCTGTCATATTTTTGAGTTGAGACGTCATTTTGTTTTTAGTTCCAGAAGTTTATGGGCAAATAATGTATTGATTAAAAAAATTTAGTCAGTTTATATCATTTAGATGCTTGTTTGTTGGATTGTTTACAGACTTGTAATGAAACACAAAATACAGCTGTTTTATCCCAGGAAAAGTCATAAAATTGTTAAAAATAGTTAATTTGGTTCAAACATGTTTCCATTGGTAAACTTTTGAATTCTAGAAGACAAGCTAACTTGAGAATACAGGAAGCTTAAAAGTCACAGAGTTCAAAAACTCGTCCATTATTTAATCTTTGATTATGAAAGTTTATAAACTAGCATTTTTGAACAAAAATCTGAAATTAAAGGAGCAATAGGGTGAGTCAAAATGCTTGTATTTACAACTTAAATATGCACCCAACCATTCTGATTTCTTTAAATTTGCTTTTTTCTCATAAAAAATTGAGCTGAAAAATAAGAAAGTTTTTAACAACCCAGATTTTTTTATTACAAATTCCAATTGCCAATTTGCGATTTTCCTTCACTCCATACACCTTTATTAGCCATATTTAGTTTGCAGTAGCCACATGTACCCATAGCGTACCGATTTTCTATTTTTGCTATCACTCCACTAGTAGACTCAGGGCCGTACGTAGTTATTTTTGGTTGGGGG